>CM038220.1:103986672-104063643 GCA_021442155.1 Cymbidium sinense
GCCTTTTATTATTTTACACTAGCTTTATAAAATGTTTGATATTTTGTTTAGTTTATGCATTAGGATGGCATGTTTTCCTAGTTTTTTCCTTACTTTGATGTATGGCCTGGATGACGATTAGGCTCTTAGGAAAAAAAATAAATCTTCTGCCAAATTAATCAACTCAAAATTAAAAATAAATAACTCATAACCTCACCTAAAGCATCGGCTAAAGTCAAGTTAAAAGAATTAGCAACCCCTTAGTTGGATGAGTATTTCTTTTCTAGAATCATGCATAAAAGTATATTGTTTCACTCTTGATTGGAGGGCTTCCACCTTTGCTAGAGAACTTGGCTTGACTTTTGAGAGACATTGTGGAAACACACTTCCCCTTCTCACTAATTTTGGCCCATAATTTTATTTCTCATGCATTAGGCATATGAATCCTATAAGCCTGAGTCAAATGATTATCCAAAAATGAAAATAAAATGTAATATGTTTTGCATTAGATCTAAGTCATTTCTCATGCTCTTACATGATCTAGTCTCTTAAGGAGTGAGTTTAAAGACTTAGTCTTTTTCTAAAATAAATAACATCCTAGCTATCTTTCATAAAGCATATGACTTGCCTACATGAATTTAAAATCATAGGAGGAGTTAGTTAGCAGCAACCCCCAGGCGGTTGTAAGTCCAAACGGTCAGGTGGTTTTTTCTCACTTGTGAAGACAAACCAAATACCCATTTTTGCCTTTGATTTAGGTCATATTTTTAGCCCTCGCCAAAGCTCCCTAGATTTAGGTTCTGAGGTTGTTTCTCCCTTCTATGTGCCATAAGAATAAATCATCACCTCTTAGGCATTTTCATAACCTTATATTGTGAAATTATAAGCCCTAAATTTTTAATAAAAATTCAACCCAAATAAATTAATTCAAATTTCTAAAACATAAATCCCAACCCTAGGATAGTTTGAAATGTTTACTAGGCTTCCTAGTATCCAAAACATCCCCTACTCATCTTCATTTGGTTTCGATAAGAACTCCCTCCTTTTGATCGATCCCACTTGATTTACTAAAAATAAACTAATCGATTGATAGTCCTACCTATTGAAATCTTTGGAGACAATGATCATTCACCTTAATCAAGAGTATTCCAAAGGAATCCCCTTCTTTAAGATGTAATTAACTATATGGGCTTGCCCCACTAGGAAACTTAATGAACTCGATTTAAAATAAACCCTACTTTACTTTTTTATGTAAAATATGGGAAGAATCTTTGGTACATATGCAAACACATTATTCTTAGGAGTCCTTATTGAGGTGATTAAATCCATTGTAGGGTGGTGACTTCTATCTTTCGAGATAGTACACCTCTCCTCAATGTCGTACCCGATCACCCTCAATAAGAACATCTGGGGATCTACGTGGTGTCCAAAAATGCATAAAAAAGAAGTATATTTCTATCTTTATTTTCATTCCACGTAGAGTGAAGATGGAAGTATACATTATTTTAGAAATCTTATAAAAATTTCACCACAATGGGGCTCTAAGGTACCTATGTGAAACACATATTTCCCCGTCACACCAAGAAAAGCGTGTACGGGTATTTATGCACCTACAAACAAGCACATCTTTTCTCGCTACATCAAGAAATATGCGTACGAGTACTTATATTTTAACACAGACTTTGATCGGGCGGGCACACGGGGGTGCCGCAGGTGCTCGGGGGCGCGCGTGGGGGAGCACGCGAGTGTAGGTTCACGCGCATGCGACAAGGTCGGCGAAGCGCGCTGCAGAAGCGGCATGTACGTGAGACCGAGCTCATATCGGACCGCACGCATAGCGTGACTGCACGCGGATTGCACGCTGGCTACCGGATGCGAGGTTCGCGGAGCTCACGGAACGATAGGACGGACGGGCCTCATGTGCGACTATGGTGCTCAGGTCGTGCAAGAGAACGAGAGGAGGGAAAGTTGTGGCTGAATGGGAGAAAAAGGAGTTGTGACCGGCTAGTGGTAGTGGGAGTTGGTGTTAGGGTTAAAGATAAGTAGGTATTTAAAGGAATTTTTTTATTTAAGTGAAAATTAACCCAAATTAGGATTTTTGCACCAAAATTATTATATAGGCAATGTATATATCAATTTTGAGTTATTATAATGTTACAAAGCAATGGCATAGTCCGTTTGTGATTGGATGTCATTTGGTTCAAGTCGACATCAAATCGGGTCAATTTCAATTTAAATTTGCGCACCGTCGCTTCCGACTACTCGACATTCACGCAGACTTATCTGAATTGAGCACAGAATGTCTCATTTGAAAGATTTCAATGTTTTAACACTAATGTCATGATCAATTTTATGAACAGAGGTTATTTAGACATCATCATAGCTTTTCAATCTCGATATGCGTGTCAGGGCATCAGCGACCATCCTTCTTGATCAATCGATCATCGAATTATCTAGGATATATTTTCTAATCAATTTCAATGTTTTGAATGTGATGGCGAAGTCCGTTCATTGATCGGAGGTCATTTCAACCGGAGTGATATCGGTGCATTTCGACTTCAATTTCACCTATGAAGTTCATCAATTCATCTGTGAGCTCAATTTGAATTATGGTGCATGCATGGAGGTCAACACAACATTTGATGTTTTCAACTACCAACATCTACCCATATTTCCATTCACTTGATCCTCTATCATTTGGAAAGTGACCAAGTGAGTGCATTCTAGTATTCATTATTAACCATCACTTTACACCTACTAGTAATAATGGCTAATGACAAATTTCTATTAGTATTTAATACTTGCTTTTTTTTATCAACCCACCTTCTCTCTTATCAAAATAATGATTAAACTAGTCATAAAGTATTGTTTAAGTTCCAACATTATTTTGAAAGCCTAACCATATGTTGTCAAATGTTTAACATAAGATAGTTACCAAAATTAGATGCATGTCTTCTTAATCACTTGGTTTCCTATTCATGAGATAGCCATCTAGTCACCCAAAAGTTTGATGTTCTCAATTGATTACTAGTTAAAGCTTATTAGCAATCTATGCTTCTCAACCACCAACATCATCAGCTTGTCCCCCTTATCAAAATAATGACCAAGCCAGCTATCCAATATCACTCAATTTTCAAATTTTCTTATTTATCGTACCTTGATGTCTCCCAAGAGTTGACCTCTAGTGTATGTTACCACTAACATTCAAAGCCCCTATTCTTGGTAACTCAACTTCTCCTATTGTCAAGAGATCAATTAACTAGATTGCCCATGATGGTTTTCATTTCATAGCTAAGGCTTGGCATGCGTCTTCATTAGCCAAAGAACATGTAATGCATGCCTTCTATTTCTCTATTCTCTACATATAAGAAGAATAGCCAACATAATTACCCAATATCGATCAACTTTCTTTGTCAACCATTATCTGAATCATATCAATAACTAACACATAATATTTATTTGTCATGAATTTCAAACTCTCAACTTTTTGAACACCTAATTCGCTTTCTATTAGAAGAATGACCATGATAAATATTTTCATTGGTCAATTTCTAGCAATCTCCATCAACAATTATCTAATACCTATCAATCACCTCCATCGAATATCCATTAACCATTTATGTGTAACTCTTATCTTCCAAATCTTCTACTCTACTCTTATTATCACCTAATATAGTCTCATAGTTTTCTCATTTATCATTGATGTACCAATGACCAACATCTAATATCTTTGAAGTACCAATATTCAACGTTCATCTTCCATATGCTTATAACCAATCAAATTGTCTATATTCATCTATGACACCTCAATACTCTTCTTTTTGTCTACACTAGAAATGTCTTTCTCCATTCACATATATTACATCATATTAATATTTTTATAATCTTTAACTCAATAGTAATAAAATCATTCCCCTCACCCCTCACATATATTACATAGAAAAATAGCTAAATGGTGAGGCATATATATGTCATTTCAACCTTCCCATCATCATTTTCGTACCACAAACAATGGAGTGGGTAGGGCGAACACTCCAACGTCGCACACATAACCAAGCAATATCCTCCAATCTCCATAACCGCACTACTCCCCCCTCCTCACTAAAGAAACCGATATTCCAAACCCACCTGCTTGTCCCCAAGGAAAAAGAAAAAGCAGACGAAGAAGACCGATAACCCATTTCTTCCATGGATCTAATGAACTGTACGTGGCCACTCCCGAACGCCACCAACCCATAAGGACATTCCATGTGTTTTCTTATCCTCTTCCCATTATGTATTACAACTACATGTAACCCACTTCTCTCTTTCTCATTCATGAACTGCATTTATTTCACATGAAAACTTTTATAAATATAAATATATATTGCTCGGAGGTAGATCGATGAGTTGCCAGATTTTTCCATGGCTTTGAATAATCAGAACTCTGCAATATATTATGAGAAAGAAAGTTGGAGAGAGAGAGAGAAATAGATGAGGAGAATACTGAGAGGACTGGAGTTTGCCACGTTGTGCAGTGGAAATTAAGACCTATCTTATCTTCCTGATGAGGCTTATGGGAAAATGGGGAGATCTTTAAATGCCCATCTGATTCCATTGAGTCTGCCTCTTTTTTATATTAAAATGCATGTGTTACAAAGCGCTGGACCCCTACAAAGTGAGGGCGGGAGGAGCTTAATAATTCATTTGCTCTTCCCCACGTGAGGAAATAGTATCCTTCCACCTCTTTGCCTCTCCTTTCTTGATCCCAAGAAACCTACTGTTCTGATTTAATATTGGTTTTCTGTGTGGTGATTATGAAACAAAGGATGATTAATTTAAGGTAGTTTTATTTGTTTCTGAAATATAATTGATGGTGTCATAAAATAAGCAGATGTTTTCGTTGCTTCAGATTATTAAGAGGTTGTTGTGTTGAGTGATATTTGGCCCACGCTTCACAAAAAGTTTGCTGATGGGATAAACCAATAGATCGTACGACGAAATACTATACCATGATGATGACAAATGATCATAAAGTTATTTAAATTTTTTAATATTGACAGCAGCAAAATCATGTTTCTTTAAGGAGTTGTCCTTTACTGAAAGAATTATTTGTAGAGATACATGCACTGCTCTAAAATAAGGATTTGTCGACACTGCTGGACAAATACTGTGAACTTTGTGATCTTTGCGGCCTTTCCAAAGCTAGCAGTTGTTATAATATTTATAATCATTGAGAAAAAATTTATCATTTTATGTTCCAAGGGAGCAAAATGAATGACTCACAATACATTTATGAAGTCTAACTTTGTGAAAAAAAAAATTAATATATAGATTGAATATTATAAAGATAAGTCATTCTCTTCATAACTGAAAGACGAGAATATAAATTAAATAAATAAAATAGGTTGTATAATATTTGATACGTCCTCAGAAAATTAATCTGACGAATCTCAGGCATTTTGAAACGCCGATCTAAGCACCATTTCTGAAACTTACATAAACTGACTTCACGAGACGAACATAACAACATCAAACATGAAGGCCACCGTGATCCATCAGCCCCATTGCTATATCTCCAATATGATTGGTAAGCGGTGAGGGTCCGTCGCCCCTCTTTGGAAGATCGCGCTCAAAGGATAGAGGATTCTGAACGAAATTCGACTCTGCGAGGACCGAAAACGCTCCAACACACCGGAAGAGCCACGTTCGTGACGCCTCGATACCATTTTCTTCCGAGAATGATTACCCGAATGCCGGATCAACAAGTAGAGAACCCTTCGCCACATCCAGATGTCTGGATACCGCCAGCTCTACTCACCCCAAGACTAATGGCTCAAATCTCAGACAGGAAACTCGCCATCTTATAATGCTGATGAACTACGACGACGGCAGAAGAGTTCCCTGCAACTCAATGATCCATTCTCCCGCCGCTTCTTCCAAAGCTCGCCCGCCAGAGAGCATCTTACAATACCCGACGAGATTCAAGCTTCCCAAAGATGGACCCTTACGATGGCACAACCGATGCACGAAAGCATATCGATCACTTTCAACGATCATGCACATTCGCCGCATAAATGACTCGCTCAGGTCGTATTCCCAAAGAACTCAAAGGACGTGCTCAGATTTCTTGCTCTATTCGCCGCTAAGGGTCCGTCCGATCATTTGGAGAGTCGCCATTGTTTGTAGAACAATTCCGGCGAACAAGAGAATCATCGATTCATCATCTCTCCGAATCCGTAACGATGGAGAGTCCTCAAAGAATACTTCTGAGGTTCTCCTCTCAAGCCCGACGCATACCGTGAGTAGATCCGTAACTTTGAGGGCGTGCTTCTGAGGACTCCGCCAGATACTTATTCATCATTAATGCGGGAGACCTCCATTCTGTCCACCCCAATAGAGCACAAAATCTCCGCCGACGCTTATCGCTCATCGCAACAGCTTGAACCACCAAGCAAAGAAGAAGAAGGTTCCCAAAGGTGATGTTCAAACATCTCGTAAAAAAGAAGAGAGGCAAGAATCCCCCAAGACCTCCTCAATGAATTCCTCGATGACTCAATCGAGAAAAAATATACTCTCAACACGCCATGCGCAACATCCTACCTATTCAGAAGAGGATAGGCCAAGCCGCTGACCTTTAAAGTCTGGAATTGGAAATCAAGAGAAATTTCGCCACTTTCACCGCAAACAGGGCACACCAATCAAGAGTGCCACCAATCAAGGAGGAGATCGAAAGACTAATACGCCGTGGGTATCTAGGCCGCTTTATACAAAACCAACCCGGCCAAAGAAATGCCGGGCAACCAGAGAACCGCCAAGCTGGAGAGATAGAACAATTGCGGAGGGGGCTGTTATCGAGCCAAATATTCACCGCCGCTTCAAGAGCCGTGAGCCAAAGAAGTCTCGCTGACCATTCTATCACCTTTGATGATTTAGATCTAGGCTTTCGATCCCACATCAAGATCCCCTTGTCATCACGCGATCCATGCTTCAATGTTAAAAGGATATTGATCGACAATGGGAGTTCTGATGTTCTTTTATTCCACTTTCCAAGCATGGGTATAAAAGAGAGAAGCTTCAACCTCGTCGGCCCAATCATGGATTTGATTTGATAATCAATCAGTGGAAGGGACAATCGCCTTCCCCGTAACTCTGGAGAATTTCCCGACACGCAACCCACTTGATACAATTTATTGTAGTCAAGTCCGAGTCCATACAATGCAATATTTGGGAGACCTCTCCTATATTCTGCAATACATCCGTGCCTCACCTCAAGATGCCCCCACCGGCATCGCATGGTGTGGAATCAACATAAGCGCGCGTTATATCAAGCAAGCCCCATATTTACGCCAAGAATCCTCAACATAAAGAAACTACAACTACATGGTTGGTCTCATCAGATGATGAAGAACTATCGAGTCATCCTCGCCATCGCGACAGACTGATGGTCTCAAGATGATGAAGAACTATCTCGAGTCATCCTCGCCATCGCTAGAAGGGTCTGGGAAGCTTAGGAGAAAGGACTCAACACCGCCTCCGCTTACATACGCCAAGCGTGTCCCTTCAAGAAACCTCGGATGAAGCCTTCATCAACACACTGCCGCTCCAAAGCCTTCACCTCTACATCATACACGTGGTCTCTAGCCTCCACTAATTCATCCCGAGTCCGCCAACTTCGACATCAAAAGAAAGAGAGAAGTCGATGAGTCGCCAACTTGGCCCCGCACTCATCAAGTTGATTCTCCAAGACATCTCTTTTACTTTCTCCACATACCGATTCTTATATTCACCTTGGAGAAACTTGACCTTCACGAACTCTGAATTCCAGTCATTCAACACAATGTTCATTTTGAAGTCAAGTTCTTTCTTCTTCAGTATCTGAAATAAGAAAAATTACGTTAAGCACAAGGAAATGGGAAATAAAAGTGAGAACGCAAGAAGGATTGGCAGATAACATGACCTACGCAGAATGATTCAACACGCCCTCGAATAAAGATCCTTGGGGACGACTACTGGCGGCGACTCTTTTCGAGTATCGATATCACCATCACCTCTTCGCCTCTTTTCCTCTTCTAGTGGAGACGGTCCTTCACTGGAAGAAGCGACGCCGAGATCTGAAACCTCTTTTGGGCTTTCAACGAATCAGATAAGACCGCCAGATGATAGAAAGCCCGCCTCAACAAAGATTCCTCCCGCGACAAATATCGCAATCTCAAATCAAGATCTTCAATATTCGAATTTCGCCCCGCAGATATCTTCATCACCAACTTGCGGAATGGGTAAATCTCGCCTTTCTCCATTTCTAGAAGACCCTACCATTCTTCACAAAAGAATCGCTTGCCCAACCTTGGAGGATCCTTCGTCCGGTCAAGTCCGCAGTGATACGACCATGTATCGCAAGTAAACTTGCACATCCGCTACAGGTAATCAATAGTCACGCACCGCTCAAGAAGACTATAAGTCCCATCACGATCGATTGCCCGCTCAAAACTGGAAATGCAAACCTCGTGATGTCGACAAAATGGCGATATCATCTCGGATGGGGAAACCGCAATCCCGCTTCAAACTCATCTCATAAGTGGTAAAATGCATGAGATTGGGCTCTAATTTCTTCTGACACTTAAGAACCAAATCATTCGAAAATAATATTTTTCCAAGACCATCAATGTGTCTCCGTAATCGACACTCCCAGAACCTTCGGCCCTCCCATTTTAGAAGCTTCCTCACACCGCCTCGCTATGGGGGTCTGACCTTTCAAAAGATTATCACCCATCTACAAACACCCAACTCTACGATCGAGAGGAAAAATATTCCAAGGAGAGTGCCCAAACTCCCACCAGGGGGAGGGCTATGCACTCGGGCAGGTAGGGATGAGGAGGTGGAGGTTGATCAAGAAGAGTGCCCAAACTCCCACCGTGGGGAGGGCCATGACCGGCTTGAGAGACGAGGAGGTTGATCCAAGAAGAGTGCCCAAACTCCCACCGTGGGAGGGCTATGCACTCTAAGAGGAGAGAGGAGGAGTTAAAGTTGCATTTTCTTACCCTGGGGTTTTATAGACCCCAGGGTTGGGTGGGTAAAAAAACCCAAAAAAAGCATTCAAAACCCGCCAAGGTCTCCCTCCGCCTCCCATGGCTGCACATCAGGGCATGGAGACGCCACAAGGCCATGTCTGCCTGGCTCTGCCTGCCCGCTATTGCCCGCCTCACACCCCAAGATCAAGACCACGACGGCTCATGACCATTCCTCGATACGCCAGAACCCGCGCTCGCCATCACTGGGCCACACTTCGCATCTGCTCACACCGCATTCTCAGACTCCGCAGGGAGATTGCCAGGCGCTCAGGGCTACCGCTACCACGCCACAAGGCTGGCGCTTCGCAGCGCCCATGGGTCCCCTAAAACTTAAAACTTCCGTAGGACAGTCCATAACCTCAAAATATCACACTCACACATACTTTATGCGATTTACCGATCGTTTTCAAAGTTATAATAGTCGTTATAAAGATTTGTTCTCTCAAAATGCGCAGTTGATGGACTCTTAATTTTCATTTGCTATTTTCAAGTATTATATATTTTTGGATGAGATAATGTCACCCAAAAAATAAAACTCGAGATAGAAGACAAATTACATCTTCAACCGGAGAAGCCCTTCCAGGGTATCGATCAAGTTATCGAGCATATAAAATGGATCCCCGATCCGCCAAATGGTCACAAAACGGACATATTTATACGATCGAAGCTGCCAAGACGAATCCAACGAATCCAAGATCACCCAATTCACATCATTAAGGCACCGGATCATCAAAATACACCGCGAGGGGATCGCGCCATGGGAGTGGTTGGAGTTTTCCACCAATTACAAGCTCGCCACTCCCAAAATCTATAAAGAGCTTCATTCTTACCTTAAAAGGGACCTAATCCGATTTGGAGACGAGAGCTCGAGAACCACCTGACGACGCCTTTATCATCATCATCACCGCCACTACCAAGAAGGCTCAAGATCGAGAGATCGCCTTCCGAGGGAAAAAGAAGCCACCGCCTCTTTCTCCTCAAGATCAAGAGGTTCCCTAAGATCGCCTCGCCGATATTTGAGAAACTTCTCCTTGGGTTGGAGTTGACATATTGCTCGGAATATTGTTTCTCGTAAACACCTTCTTCTCCCAACTAACGAAGCAAGGACCAGATTTTGAACATATAAGAAAGTTCTGATCGGCAAGGCCCCGGTGGTTTTTCCCTTAACGGGTTTTCCACGTGATAACCCCGTGTTCATATCCTCGCCAGTGTTGGATAATTTTGAGCTAACGAAGATCTCGCATCTACCGAATAAAATTCTCAAAGACGCAAATATTGATTATCAATTTTGGATTATGGCATGAATGGATATATCAACATCATGATGCATCTAAGATGAGTGATAATAGTTGTTGACATTAATCAAAGAAATGAAGATATTAATCAAGTGATGGTGATTTATAAATATTATGTGACACCGATAGTTTATATTAGCATAATATAACATTGATGATGATACAAGCTTCTAGCAAGCATAAGTTATTGGGAGATTATTGGCACAATTGTAATCCCAATTGAAGAAATTATTAAAATATTTTTATAAAATGAGAAGTCCGAACATGTGAAATCCCAAATAGAGGTGAGCATTCGGTCAGTTTGGTTTATTCGGTTGGTATTTTGGTCAAACCAAATAAACCAAACCTTAATTTTAAAAAAATAGAACCGACCGAATTAGCACAAAAAAATTGTATAAACCGAATTAGATTTCGATTTATTCGGTTCGGTTTTTCATAAACCGAATAACATACACAAATTAAAAAAAAAATAAAGATAAAACCAATGGCGTAAGCTGCATAACAGAGAACATACCACAAAGAAAGGGTTCTTCCAAAGAACCAACAAGATAGATAGCATATAAACCCTAAACCCTAAGTTAGAGATAGATAAGCATAACATAATATCTCCAAATCTAATTGCGAAATAAATTCACACCCCTACAATCAAACCGACAAATCACAAATGAATAAGGAAGCGAAGACAATCAACAACGCCTCAACGACAACAAAGATAAAATCAATGACATAACAGAGAACATACCAAGGATATACCACAACAAATAATAAAGATAAAGCCAATACCTACTTTAAGCCATACCACGCAAGCTCACAATATCAAACCATCAACAACCACAACAAAGAACAACAATGGTGTGATAGAGAGAGAGAGAGAGAGAGAGAGAGAGAGATAATGGGAATTTAGCTCTTACCTCTCAAAGAGACTTAAATGAGGTGAAGAAGAAGGAAGAATCTCAGAGGTTGAAGGCTATCCGCTAGGCAAAAAATAAAAAAGGAAGGAGTATCCGCAATAGGAAAGTGACGAAAAGTCCAAAGTGGAATGCTAAAATCGAGATTCTAATCGCCGAACACGGCCGGATTGTGGAGTGTCAATGCCTTGCCTTATGGGTTCTAACTCCTCCAATCCTCCTAAGGAATGAAGTCGAAGCGAGAGTCGAATCAAGAGTCGAGACTCTCGATTCTCAAAGAAGTGTATGGCATCGGCCATCGAAGAGTCGAGGACTCAAAGGCTGAACTCCGAAGCGTCTTAATTGACTCAAGCGGTCGAGACTCGAAGCTATATGACCAAAATAATCAATTTTACGGTGTAACCTGAAATTTCTTAAATTAAAACCGAACCAAAAACCAAAAAACCGCACAAACACATAATTTCAACCAAAAACCAAATAATAAACATAAAAACTGAACCAAATTAACCAAATAAATTTAGTTCGGTTCGATTTTACGGTTCAGGCCAACTAATGCACACCCCTAATCCCAAATATGGATTTCAGGCACTGTCTAAGGCTTTGAAATTTTTTTAAGTCTACAAGTTTTGTGCATCAAAATTTTGAGGCCCTATTTATAGATTCTTAAAAAAACTATTTCAATGAAATAGATTAAAAATTCTGACACACTATTAGATTATTAAAAGAAGCCCTATTTAGCTAACTATATTCTTATACATTTTAGTATTTTAATGATCTCAAAATTGACATATCTTAAATGTGTTGAATTCAACACTTTAAGGGATTCATTTGACTATAAAACTTAAAATTTGAGGATTGTAGTTCCCCAAATTGACCTAAGAAACTTCTTATTTTGCTTCGAGTGCTTAAATAAAATTCAGATAATTTTAAGTATAATTCATAGCTAAAATTTCATCAAATATGCATTGGGCCATATGAATTTTCTTCATCATGTACTAGCTCTTTAAAAATAAGTAGGAAAATTTATATACATATCATATAATTATTCTATATTTATATATCTAACATCTAAATTTGATATTTACATAAATAGCATTTAAATAATTAGTATCACATAAAAAACATTATTATTATTACATCTATAAAAGTGAAAATGCATTTTCATACATAAATAAAGTATTAAAATATAAATATTAAATTTTAGATATTCGATATATAAATACATATGTGATATAAATCTTCAAATAAGTAGCATAATTTTATTTTATCTTAAACATTATTGCACTTACTTACATAAAGGGTGTAAACAAGTTAAGTTTAAGGGAGCTCAATATGTGTTTATGCTCTACTCATTCAAAAATTAGTTGTTCTTGTTCTACTCATATTAAGCATGCAATAATTAAAAAATAATAATACTAAGTTTAAATATTTTACATTATTAAATTTAGAAATGAAAAAAATATATATATTAGAATGAACATCGACCATATAAGAACTATATTTTCTTATAACTAAAATTCTATATTTAAACTAATCAATCCATATAAATTTTACTACTAATAAGTTAATTTTATACATCAAGGATAACAAGTACATTGCTATAGCAAATATTTATATAAAAATTATAAAATATAGTTATTGAATAAGTATTTCAAATCAATACAAGCTAACATGATAGAACAAATGCTATTTTTTGTTTGACTCATTTAAAATTTGTGCTTAAAATATATGTTCATATTCAACTTAATGAATGGATCAAATACAAGCTTTTTATTGAGTCTAACACAAGCTAGTTGTAAAGAATGAGTTTTTTTTACAGCCATAATACTTCTTCATTTTTATACAGAGAGAGAGAGAGAGAGAGAGAGAGAGAGAGAGGATAGTTTTTTTTAAAATGAGATGATAGTGATACCAAATTTATAATCGGCAACAAATTTAAAATAAAAGGGATTAAATCTTTGTTTAAAAAAATATATTATATTGTCTTCATTTTGGAAAAAATTTCACCATAACTTGCTTAGACGCAAGTTTGCTGAAGAAGGAATGAAGTATAAGAAAAATTCAATGCAATTTAAATTTAATGTATTTGAAATATTTTTAAATTATTTAGGTAAATGTTGTAAAAAAAAATTATTTGAATTGTGGTTAAAATAGTGTAAAAATAAAAATGAATAACAACGGAAGCAACAAGCAACAACTAGTGGTCAGCCGCTAGGGTTGAGGGGGGGCAGCAGTGGGCAGACAGTGAATGGCTATGAGCATCAGTGGGAGAAGGTCGGTGGTGGGCAAAGGTTGGTTGTTGTAATCAGCAGTGGCAGGGGGCAGTGGCCGGTTGATGTCGAGCAAAAATTGACAATAATTGGCAAGCAACTAAAGATCAAAATCGTGATGCGATCACTATATTTGGCTGGTAAAGTCACGCATAGGTGTATTCAAAACTCGATGAATTTAGAATACACTGAAAAGAAATTACAAGATGAATTTGAAAAGATTCCAAATTAATGAACCAAACACTTAAATGCTGAAAACCCCTACATTCAAAATATTTTACATTCCCTTTAATATATCTAGAATGCCATAGTATAAAAAGTCCAAAATTACTTAACCAAACTCATGTAAATACAAAAGAATTATATTTCTTATGTTTATAAAATTTACTCAAAGAAAAAAAATCATAATTTCAAAATTATCAAATTGATCTAAAATCAACTCAAGGAAATTTATTTTATCAAACGAATATGATAACCGTTGGAGATTATTTTACAGGGATAGGATCATGCGGTTTTTAAAAAATGAATGCTGTTCTTCAGCTCCTGACAAATATCAGTTCATTTCGTGTCAGTCGGCTCATGTCATGTTTATAATGATAGCAGGTTTCCCACCAACCGAATAGCACTGTTAAACAAATGGTAGGTGCCGATCATCCGAAGAACCATTATTCTTTTGGTCTCTCTCTCTCTCTCTCTCTCTCTCTCTCTCTAAGCAAAGCAAACGCATGTCATGGTAATTAATGGGAATAAAATTATATCTGGATAATTATCCGCATTTATTTTATAATTTCAAATATTTTATGGCATCATTAATTACTCCAAAATGTTTTGATATAATTTTTTTAATTAATAGCCAACTGTAAAAGAAAAGCTGAAACAAAGAATTGGCTTTTATTATGACCAAATTTTTATGTAAATATATTCATATATATAGAGAGAGAGAGAGAGAGAGAGAGAGAGAGAGAGAATCTATTTCAAAATAAAAATTTTATAATATTGAAAATACCTCAAATTTTATCAATATAGTTTGAATATTTTTTTTAAAGAACCCATTTCAAGATAATAAGCCAAGTGTAGATTTGAGTCAATAAGTTGATTGTGATCAAACCAAAATTAAACCTTACCCAAATAAATCTGATTAGGACTTGACTTGATTATCAAATGGGCTAGAAATCTCAATTCAAATCCAATTGATTCAAAGACAATCAAGTTATATATTTGAATATACATTTCAAGTCAAATTTGAGTCAAAATGTAGTCCTCGATGTTCACATATTAAAATAAAGTAAAATTAACATAATTTTTGGAAGGTCAAAATTATATCAAATTCAAATTCATAAATAAAATACAAGTTAATTTCTAGTTATCATGTCAACTCAAATTTGAATCAAAGAATCAAATGAAAAATATTATTAGACTCAAATTAGATCTAAAGCTTAATTGGGACAGCTAGAATTTTTAATTTTTTAACTAGAATTCATATTAAATTGGCATGATGAGTTAGGTTGGTTGGGATCAATTTTATTTTATTTTTTATGTTATTTTAAAAAATATATTTATTTGATATATTTTTATTTTTAAAAATAAATAATATTATTTTTACTATTTTGAATTTTTTAAAAATAATAATTATCATTAAATATATTTTATTTTATAATCGAATATAAAGTTTATTAATATAACCAAAATAAAGTATAAATATAAATATAAAATAAAATAATTTAAAACAGCCTCTTAATTATTGATACTGCTGTCCTGCAATTAAATATCAATGCTGGGAGTCACAAACTGACACATTGGAGATAAAAATGAATAACAAAAAAATTGACGGCCCTGATTCATTCTCAATTTCTAGACAAACTTTTTTCCATTCCCACCACCTGATCATCATTCCCTGCTAACAACCATACAATAATTACTCAGCATATATGAACACCAACCCTACGATCTTTAAGCCTTCGATTCTTCTTGTCCTCTCTCTCCCCCTTCCCAAGTTTTTTTTTTAACCCTTTAATCCCAGCTCATATTTTCAGAACAATGAATCTCACCTACTAATCTCTCATTCCGCTTTCTCTCTCTCTCTCTCTCTCTCTCTCTCTCTCTGATAGCATTTACATGAAAAAAAAAATTTCTTTTACACTTGAAATGTTATAAATGCAGGACAGCAATATCTGCTAGTTTGTCAACACAGCTCCCTCATCTTCTGAAACTCTGCGCGGAGACTTCTTTGTTTTCTTCTTTTTCTTCCTTCTCATACCATGCCTGTAAATCACTTCGTTTACCAAACACAGCAAGCTTGGATTTGGGACACGACTATGGAATCGTGCCATCGCCATCAAAATCTGCAGCTTGGTGAAGGAATGAACTGTGAGAAAGAACCTATGTTTGAGAAGCCATTAACGCCGAGCGATGTTGGGAAGCTGAACAGGCTTGTGATTCCTAAACAGTATGCGGAGAAGTACTTTCCGCTGGATGCGGAGGCTGGGGAGAAGGGTCTTTTGCTGAGCTTTGAGGATGAGAATGGGAAGATATGGAGGTTTCGTTACTCTTACTGGACGAGCAGTCAGAGTTATGTGCTGACTAAAGGCTGGAGTAGGTTTGTAAAAGAGAAACAACTTGATGCAGGTGATGTTGTTATCTTCCTCCGCCGCCGAGGCAATGGTGACCGCCTCTTCGTTGGCTGCCGCCGGAGAGGAAGTGGACAGGATTCCATTACGGCGTCCTCGGCGGCGCAGTCACCGGTGATGCAGTGGAGTCCAGCTCTAAGTCAAAGTACAAGCTTGCCATCTTCTTCATACATGTATTTCAACTCAATTCCCCTAGGTTGGATTCGGCCGTCATTAGTCAGCCAAAAAATAGTTTTTCTTTATGTAAAGTTAAAAAGTGAGAAATTTTAGTTTTTAACTTTTTTTTAGCAGAAGAGCAGAGTTCTGAGGCGACAGTAGCAAGCACAGGGAATTCGAAGAAGCTGAGGCTTTTTGGAGTGAATTTGGAATGCGGGCATTTGATTGCTGGTTCTCAGGTGATGACTAGAAATGCCTCCGGCCACCAGCTATAGTAAAGGTGAAATTTTTAACTTATTATTGTATCAAAATCTGATTTTTTTTCTTCCTGTTCTCCGATTTCCCACAGGACAAGAAACAGTAAACTTACAGCAGCTGTCAATGTGAATTGTTGCAGGAATTCCAAAATGGGTGGAGGGAAATCAGAAGCCATGTTCCGAGAATCCCACCAACCAATCCCCACCTCTTACAAGTGACGCTGATTGACTTGTGAGGGAACTACTGAGAGAGATTGAGAAGGAATTGAAAGGACAGAGAGAAAGAGTGTGGGGAAGGAAGAAAGAGAGAGATCCCTGGTTATCCGGGCAATCTGCAGTCGACCTTTATGATTTTTTTTTTTTTTTTTTTTTGGAGAGGAATTCAAGTGTACGGCCATGTCTGCTGCGATCGGGTGGGTATGGGATATCACAGAGTGAGGTCTCAGGAAACATCAGGTTGAAAAGGGTAATGAGGAGTGGGAGAAGATATGGGCGTGGCCCGCACAGCTCACGCTTTGGACTCTCTATCTCCAAGCCTTTCTTGTAGCTACTGTATTTTTCTTTTTTAATGGAACAAAGATTCAATCTTTTCTCCTTCAAAGTTATTGAGGGTGAGAACTGAGACCTGAGGAAGAGCTTATTTGAACGCTGTTTAGTTCTCTCATGAAATTTATTTGAATTTACAAGGGTTTATTTGAAAATGGCTCATGGTTTGATTAGATTCAGTTTAAATTTGAGTTGCTTTAAATTCTACATAATCAGAACCTTTGAACTGAACTGTAATTCATAAAATTATATATTTGAAAATTGCTCAAAAGCTGAATTAAATTGGCTTGCTGATTGAAATCTTTGAGCTAAAGACTAATGTCCAAAGTTTGCTAGAATAAAATTGCATTGACCTATAGGTGTTTAAATGAATTCATTTATGCATAGAAGGATTATACATATACTAACATGTATGTGTGTGTTAAGAAATGTATGTAGTATTTATGGGTATAGGAATCTCTTATAAGATCTAGAATTAGCTAATTGAAAGTTGAATGGTTTATTTTACTTGGATATAATCATATTAGTCAATGAGTTTGACTTGACTCAAAATAAGATTAATAGGTGCCATACTATAACTTAATTTGACTAATCCTCATGAAATTAGATCACATTAAATTAATCTTGAAATGTGATTGAAGTAGCTAAAGATCTTAGCCCAATTGTGAAGTAAACATCATAATCAATTAATTTTTTTCGACATTACCGAAAGAATTGCTTCATGTAATTCTAAATCAATTGTATTCTTTTCTGCTTTGTGTAGTTTGACATCTTATAGAGAGTTTTTTCTCGTTCTAATATGAATGTTTCCTGTCCCATAGGAGCTCATCATCGAATAATTACACTGAACCTTTGACTTAATTGTTCGAGAGTTGATTTATTCTTCTATTTTAGGTGGCAATATTGAGCTAGCTAATGTGGCTAGGCTAAAATCATTTGAGGACATGAGTTTTCATAAACTTTATTTCTATTGATTGATAGCTACATTTGTATCAGAGCATTGTTTTAACAATTCTTTCACTTCTTCCCTTCTCATAATATTGTGGAGATCTGTTATAACAAAATAATAGTTATTTGAGCTGTCAATCCCTCCATTTATATTATTAACTTTTAGCAATGATTTGTGTATAATCTCTACACACCGATCTTCAAGGCATGACGAATACTTCATGGAATGAAACTCTTCCACCATTTATTTTGAGAACTATCTCATGACATTTCTCATTTAAGGTCTGGTTATATTTTTGCAAATGTGAATTCATCAAAAATGGATTTTGATGTCATAAGCACCTTGCTTTAGTTAGTTTATCCAAAAATGATAGTGTATTATCTTCTATGTGGCTTTGGTTTTTTTCTTTTTCTTAATGGCATTTAGATAGTTATTGTGAGTGAAATAGGGTATACTACCAAGTTAATCTTGCCATTAATCACGTTGTTGAAAAATTCTACTGCCTTCACAAAAGTCAAGAGCTTGAGACTTCAAAAATCATAAATTAATAATAATATTTGCTAAAAAAATCTCTATATAAAAAAAAAAAAAAAAATGAAAAGCTGTAGTTAAAATCAGTCACGTTACTCCAGAAACATCATGTTGAAAATGAGAGGAGATGTGTCTGAACCTCAAAGCTCAGGCTTTGGGCCCCATTCCTCCCCAGCCACTCTGCTGTTTTGTAATACTTTCCTCTCCCCCAAAACAATTTAGGAATCTACTCCCATTCACTTTTCCCCCTCACATTTCTCTTTCATTCCAGCTCTTCTCCATTCCCCTCCTCTCTCTCTCTCTCTCTCTCTCTCTCTCTCTCTCTCTCTCTCTCTTTCTCTCTCCCTCACCACTGACTGGGAGGTTTTAATGAGGTGGGCTCAGGTGCATGGTCACTACTGGCGATGACAACAATAAAAGTAAAAATATATACACCAGCGCAAGTAAATTTATATGTTTGTATACTTATATGGCATCAGAAACATGCAAAGAAGGAAAGACAAAGGCATGGGAGAACCTCCCATGTCCCATCTGTTTTAACCATTCAGGCTCCCATATTTATGGTTCAGTTCCTCCTCGCTGTTTTGGTCTCTTCAACTGGGTTCTGCTAGCTCTAATTTGGTGAATTCGACTTCTTAAACATCCATTTTGTTATACTACATATATTATCATTACAGGAACATATTTATATATCCCTTTTATAAAAGAAGAAGAATAATTAAAAGTGGAAGCCGGTGTGTTGAAGCTCAAGTTTAGAACTGTTTAGTTTAGACTATTCAAAGTTTAAGAGTTTATAATAGTTGGATAAAGGGGATGTGGCCAAATGGATGGAGTAGTGAGAAAGAAAGCACATGGATAGATGAGGACGACAGTGTTATGAATAATAATAATAATTATTATTATTATAATGATTATAATGATGATGATGATGATGATGATAATAATTTAATTAGTATTTGGCCGACAGACTTGATTAAGGAGAATGGAAGTTTGTTATTCTCTGGAAGAGTAAAAGAAAAAGGTAATTAAGGTGCTAATATAGACTTAGGCATTCATAAGTAGGGATGACATGATTTAGTTCTAGAATTATCCTTTGAAATAGTTGTGCAATCAAGGTGAAAATATCATCATTAAAATTTAACCAAGTCGAGAATTAAAATTTAAAGTTTTTATTATATTTAATTCAATGTAATAATCAAAATATCCTAATATGATATGTTGTTATAAAAATAAATTTATATATTCTTCAAAATAAAAAAATGATATGTTCTATAAGTCATAATTAAAAGAAAGTTTTTGATGTGTTGAATGTCCTAATTAACACATTAACAATTTTATTAGCATATTAATAACTTATTTAACATGAAATTATGGGCTTATTAACTCAATCAAGATTTTATTTTCCTTTGAGCGTTAAGTTGGGCAAGTAATTAATAAAATCTTAATGAAAATGTGCTTGCAAATGATTATTTGTGTGTATATTTTAGTAAATTAAAACTATTTTTTAAATAATATTGATATATGATCCCGAAAATTCTCGTGACTAATCTTGATGTGAAGCAGCGATAAATTAAAAGCGGTCGAGATCAAGACTAAAATATCATTAAACTTTGGGGCATCGCTAAATTCCTAAAGGCTCTCAAATTTAGAGTGTTTATAGTCAAATCGAGCGTCTCAACGAGCCGGATCCAACAAGCCCAAGATCTTACAATTCTGACTTTATTTGAGTATTCAAATACACAAAATACATCATATGATCAAGGGAATCATCATGAGCCGTCCGATGAAGTGGAGTGGTTCGGATTTTACATGTATTTATAGAGCGTCGCCAATCTATAAATAGCCCTCATTTCTCATATGAGGAGGTCAGCAGAAAGAAGAGAAACTCTAAAGATCCTCTAACACAATCATGCACGGCCGTTAACCACTGCCAGCCGCCGCCGCCATCGGCCGTGTGCCATGCCGCCGCTGTTGATCCTTACGTCAATCTCTGTCGGTCATCATGAGGACTTCTAGTGATTGTTCATTCTGGTGATTGTTCTGATTTATCACATTAACCCTGACTATATATATTATTGTCTAATTTTGGGATTCCCATTGTCACCTTCTTCTAATTATGTAATCTCATTATCGGAAAAACTTATACTCAAAACAAATATATAGTGGAAGCTTTTCTTCTAGCCAGTGATTCTTTTCCCTCTTTTGAGATTTTTCACGTAATTGAAATTCATTCTTTAAATACTTGTGTGTGTGCTGGATTTCACGACAAAGCTAAGGCGTAAGCATTCACTCTACCGCAATTGGTTTTCTAGCACGCAACAAATATTAAACAATAAAAAATAAAGAAAATAAACAGCATTTTAAAGCATATAAAGTGATATTATATCAAACTCAAATATTTTTTTTTTGTTGCTTCAATTATCAAAACATAAATCTTTTTTTTTTTTTTTTTGAAGTATTAGTAAAGCAAAGTAGCTAACATTACTCCTAAGTCAAATAAAATACAAACAACAATCAGTTCCACCTAAAAAGCTTTTATATAAGTCAAAGTTTTAGCCTAAAAAATGAAAGTATTGTCTAATAATATCAAAATGATTAGTCACAATTACAAGTAGAAAGAGGTCAAGTAAGGTTGGTTTATATATGATTAAAGAGGAAATCTAATAAGTTAGAAGTTAAGGAAGCTGTCTCGTCATGGAACTCTAAAAATAATTAGGAGCCCCCCTACTAAGGTAGATAGTGGTAGATGAAACTTTATAAAATATTATTAAATATTATAAATAAATATAATTTTAGCTTAAATAATATTATGATAAATTAGAATTTTTGTTAACAATTTAGATATTATGGATTATTTTTTAATTTGAAGGTTAATTAATTTTGATTTAGAATACATACCATGGTTGTAGTTAGAATAACTATGATTTTTCTTTTAGCAGTTTATTTTTTATATGACATTCATTTTTGTGTTCATCATCACTCATATTATTTTTGTAATTTTATTAATTTTTATTTGGCTTGAAAGATTAAATACTTTTTATTGATTTTAGGATAATTAGTTGTATGAGAAATATGTAAATAGTATTTAATTATGTTGCATTTATTTATTTGATTGATTTTTTTTTTATATAGTGAATTGATTCCTTGTATCTCCTATAAGCATAGAAACTTATTATGGCAGAATAATATAAATCTTGATACAATTTTTTTTTAATTTTATCATTTTTTAATCAATTAATGCATAAAATAGGGTTTCCAAATTTTTTAGATACAATGAACTATATATATATATATATATATATATATATATATATATATATATATATAGTATATATATATATATATAAAGAGAGAGAGAGGCCTGTAAAATTTAAAATTATTCGCTTCAAATTACTTTCAGCTAAATAGTAAAAAAAACACCAAATTTAATTTTAAAACATATCTAAATTCAATTTTATAAAAAAGAAAATTCAAATTCAAACCAATATCAACCCGAATATAATTTAATATAAATAATTAATTTTTTTTTCTTAACCATCCAACCTGAGAGAAAACAAATACTTGCCCCCCCCACAAACAATTATTTCTTTAAAAAAAAAAAACTTTTAGGAAACAGTACTGCAGGTAAGATCATGCTAGAAGCGTGATTAATTGAACCGAATAAGCGAGAGATTTCTTGTCTGCCCCCTATCATTATTTTAACGCAATAGAAGCATGTGATGCGAGGAAGGCCTCCTTTCTAAAAAAAGCATTATACAGAAACTAATCGATTTATTTTATTTTAATTATTCCACTTTTGATAAATTGGCTGATTAGGAATAATAATTGTTCATCGTACGGGCGGGGGTGATTACGTTAAATAAACCTTAATAATGTCATTAATTAATTAATTGAGAAGGTGGCGACGTGGCAGTGATTGGTTTAGAGAAATGTTTGATTATTTATAATATATTTGTGTTCTAGATACCGCCACGCTATTTTTAATTTAATATATGAAGCCAATTGATTTTGACGTTTGTAATACTACTGTAGGAGAAAGGATGTTATGTAAAGTCTAATTGATGGGTGAACATTGTGGACCATATGGTGTGATAGTATCTAATTTACATAAATATTTTACCTTTAATTAACAAGAAGAAATAAATAAATAAATATATATATATATATATATATATATATATATATATATATCACTTAAAACTTTAATTTTTATATATATAATACTTAAAAATTAAATATTATACTAATAGCATTATAAATATTGGAATCTAATAAAAAATATTTTTCTCTATTAAAATAAATTAATGTGATCACTCTATAGATAATCTCATTACGTTTAATGTTATTGATCACTCGTCGTCTTCGTCACAAATCTCTCTAGTAATCTTTGCTATCAATGTAATATTTGACTTTATGTGTTAAATATATAATATATATAAATAGTTAATTATTGAAGTATTTGATTGGTGTTGATTTTAATTAATTACTTTAATTAGTTGTGTAATTTTATATTATTAAGTTAATTATTGAACCGAGTTCAATGAATTGAGGACTAAAATTATAATAAATTGAGTTGGCCCATCAATTTTTTTAAGTAAACTTTTAAAAAATAGAAGGATTTATATGCACATTAAAGAATTTGTATATATATTTTATATATATAATATTTAAATCTTAATTTTATTCATATAATATTTAAATTTTATATTATATCAAAAACATCATTTATATTGATTTTCTTAAAATAAAATATAATTAAGGGTTATATAGAAAAATATAAAAGTTAACCGTTAGATAAACATATAAAAATTTTATGATATATATAAAAATCAACTAAAATTTTTAAAATAAGCATACTTTCAAATATTAAAATTTGAGACAAATTCGTTGCAAACACCTAAAATAAAACCTATAAAAAGAATCTTAAGTTTCCAATTTTTTTACCCAAACTTTTAAGACAAATTAGTTTTGGGTTCTCCTCAATTACATATATATATATATATATATATGACAATATATATATATATATATATACTGAAATTAAATAATTTAGGAAGATTTACATTCATATCACATAATTCTTATACATTTACATATCTAATGCCTAAAATTAAATATTTACTCATTAAATACTTTCATATACTTAGAAAAGTATATTTCACTTTTAAAAAATGAACGAAGATAATATTTTTGATGTAGTATTAAAAATTAGGTATTTTATATGTAAATGATTGAAATTTATGTATTAAATATTTAAATACATAAAAATTATATGATATGTATACAAATCCTCTAATAATTTATTGATGCCAATAAATTTAGCTGTTAATGGCTATAAAAATTACTCTCAAAATCTTAAGATGATACTCTTTACACCATAATTTTTATCTTATGAAAGAAAATTATAAATTCATTTCATATACTTTATGATCTAATGCACATCATTCCTAAAAATTAATATTATAATTGCCCAATCAATATTTTTACCAAAAATAAAAATATTATAAATTGCAGAAAATCATTAACATTTGAAGGTAAAACAAATATAATGAACGAGAGAGAAGTTCACAGTCAGCTAAAAAAAATTATAAAAGTTGCTTTCAAAATCTTAGAAGCTATTTGGGATCATTTATATTTATATTTTTTTATATTTTGTTTTAAATAAAAATATAATTGATAGTTATTATTATTTTTAAAATACTCAAAACAACTAAAAATTATTTTAAATATTTTTAAAAATAATACTAATTATTTCTAAAATAAAAAATAGAAATATATAAAAACACATCAGATAAATACATTTTAAAAAAATAGTAAAAAAAAAAATAATAAATATAAAATAAAAGTGATCCAAACAGTCTCTTAATCTAATCTCTCTAAAATCAAAAAATTATTGTTAGCCAATAAATTTTTTCAAAATAAATAATAATAATAATTTGGCCGAAGAGTATGACGACGTGACGACGATAAAGTAAGCCATGCGCGTGACTGAAAGAAAGCTAGGGTTGTTCTCGTAGTTTATCATGTCTTGGAAAATAGACCCCACCAGCCTTTCTAATGTGAGATTTCAATTCAGGGACCTACCAAAATAATAATAATAAATAAATAAAATAATATTAAAAATAATATTTAATATATACTTTCCTCCTGAAGAAGTCACTGCTTTAATCAAGTCATTTTTTTTCAAGAAATAAAAAATAAAAAATAAAAAATAAATAATAAAAAATAAAAAATTTACAAGTAGGAATAAGTTTTCTGACTTTAGAAATGGCTGCCTTCCTTTTTTTCTCTTCTACCGTACTCATTGTGCATTTAATGTG
This sequence comes from Cymbidium sinense, assembly GCA_021442155.1. NCBI lineage: Eukaryota > Viridiplantae > Streptophyta > Magnoliopsida > Asparagales > Orchidaceae > Cymbidium > Cymbidium sinense. The sequence goes on from CM038220.1 coordinate 104,011,561, forward strand.
ATGGGTCATCTTTTTCTCACTTGCATTAGATTCTACATGAAATCTTATTCAGAGTAAAGTTAAAAGAAATTTTTGGACGGTAACAGAAATATCTATGAGGAATTAGGTAATCATGGTGGGATTTAAAAGGTTAATAATAATATATATATATATATATATATATATATATATATATATATATATATATATATATATATATATATATATATATATATATATATATATATATATATATATGAATTTATGAGATGATTATGCATATTTTGTAAGTTTTTTATTTTATTAGTTAATAATTAACATAAGGGTTATTTGGTTGATTGAATTAGGAGGGTAAAATAAAGTGAATGTTGTGGTTTTAAGATTTAAGGTATTTGGACTCCTACAAAATAAATATACAAAGTATTTATGATATATTTGGCATACTTTAGAAGAGTGATTTGTCGTATATTTAGAATTCTCTCAATCTAAGCGTATTTAATATATTGGTTGGTCTAAAGTGAGGCCCGTGATCATACCATACCACTCAATAACTCAACCCCGCTAGCGACAACCCACCTCTATCTCCACCACTTTGATGGCCAACGCGTCGCTTCCACCCAACTATTTCAACTCTATATTCATCATTTTTAAAATTAAAATACTTTGTATTATATTTATTCTGCTCAATAAGAAAAAGTAAACTCGTCTATTCGTAGAGTTTATAATCAAATAACTTAAAAGTAATTCAAACACATTACATTAACTTTAAATTATATATTTTTTATATTATATTTCTTTTTCAGACAATCAAAATAGTGATTTTTTTTTGTTAATCATATATATATATATATATATATATATATATATATATATATATATATATATATATATATATATATATATATATATGTGTGTGTGTGTGTGTGTGTGTGTGTGTGTGTGTGTGAAGCCTTATTCTTACATAAAGGGCCCATTTTAGTTATTTTGATCATCATAAATAAGTCTACTACTTAGATAATGAAATAATATATGTGCAATATAGAAATTAGATTACATACATCTAGTGGCATAATAGAACTTAGATGGGGTGCCAAAAATTAATAAAATAAATTAAAATTAGAAATTTAACATTCTAATTAATTCAAAAAATAAATAAATAAACTATTTGAATATATTAACAACTTAAAAAAAAAGATTATTTTAACTATTATGGCTAAGTATCTTAAAATATGATCAATATTTCTTCATTATATTTAATATTAACAATCATTGATTCTATCTCTAAACTTTTATAATACTTTTTTAATATATATTATCAATAAAATTATAAAAAAAATTATCTTACACACTTAACAACCTTCATTGATGAAAATGCATGTTGAAAGATAAAATGAGAAAAAAAGAAAAAAATCAAATTGAAGTAACAAATTAAAATAAAGGAATAATTCATTAGCAAAATTTAGAGCATTCTTCTTTGATTGATGGAATGAGGAAAGAAGAAAAAGAATGATCCTTAATTTAGCATTAAAATTATTATACAAAATTAAAAATAATTTTTGTTATAATGACTTGATTCATTTTGTAATTAGATGGTTCTAATTTTATTATTCATGTCTATTTAATGATGTTTTAATATGTTCTCCCCAACAAAAGTTGGTTTAATAATTAATTTTTATTTTAAATAATTTTATTATATTGTACAATAATTTAGCAATGTTTATCTAATAACTTAATTATATTTATTGTATATTATATAAAATTAACACTATCTTGATATAAAATATATTAAGATATGTTGAGCATTTTTTGTCACGTACTAAATGATAATTTATTAGAATTTTAGAGTCTATTTGGGAAAATTATAACTATTTGAAAAAGTTATTGCAGAAGAAGTAGCTATAAAAGAAACTATAATAATTATTATAATTTTTTATTATTTAAAAAAAATTAGATCACAGCTTTTTAGTAGCCACATCATTTTGTCAAGTTAAGTTGAAAAATACAATTTTTCAACTACAATTTTTACGAAACATGTTTTCTCAAATACCACCTACGAGATGATTTTGATCATATCAAAGATAGAAAGCTTAATTAAATAATTATTTGAAATAGTTTTTTTGAATAACTTGAATAAATCGAATTATGTAATTTCAACAATTAGCACATTATTTTGTGATGGATAATATATATATTAAAGTTGATATTTAACTCCTTGGCATTGTCTGGGAGAATAAAATTTTATGATAATACTATGCTTCTTTGTTTCATAAAAATTACGTATCAAAAAGTCATTATCAACTCATTATGCCGCCAAAAGATTTGTCAGCTCAAATGGGCTTGAGTTTTTTGCTATGGATGTTGCGATTGTTCATTACGGTTCTTCTGTTTCAATTCTTTTTTCTGTGATGGAGTTCATGGAGAGGATGGATATCTGTCTTGATCTTCTTCCTGCTGCTTCTGTTATTCTCTGCTGCTGTGGGTTTTGGTGGTGCTCTCGGTTGCTTTTGGAATGGACGATGATGAGGATATTCTTGCACAACTTATTGATCTCTCACGGATCTCTCTCCAACCACGATCCTTTTTGTTGACTAAGATTCTATGGATGACGATTTTTGTGATTTTGGAGGCTGTAGACAACCGTGGGGGACTTTCTTGTCCCACACCTATGATGATTGTCATTGCATAGTTTTCATATCACGTGTATTTCAGATCCCCTCCCATTAGCTATCGTAGCTCCTCTTTCTCGTAGGATTTTCTTTACAGTGTAGTTGATCTTCTTCTAGAATTATTGTTCTAGTTTAGTTTTTTTTCCTTTGCTTCAGTCTGGGATTTTCTCTTTTGTAACCTTACTTTTGGAATACAATTGGGCTTCGGCTCTTAAATTTTTCCAAAAAAAAATGGGCTTGAGTTGCATATAGGCTAACTAGTCCAGTTGTGTATATTAGGCTTATAGCCCATTTAGCAAAGCCCAAAACTTATGTTCTCGATAATGTAATTGACAAACTCAATTCAACGGTTATATATTAATGATAAATTTATGTGTAATGATGTGTGAATAATTGGTATAATTTCTTGTCGACTTATTATTACAAAATATAGAAACAAAATTATATGTAAATATTTTATTGGAACATGCATCAAAGTATGAAATTAATTGTTTAAAAAGATGTTTAATAAATATTATAAGACATTTAAATTTTATCTTCTTAGAAAAAATTATTTTGTTTTGTTTTGTATTTCTGTCTAAATATTCTGTAATTTCTAGTAATTAGTTTTTATTTAAAACAGATATCTTTGTTTTTAATATATTTTTATATGAATATATGTTGATTTTTTTTTTCTCAGGAAATATAGTTCAGGCCATGCAATTTGTTTCCTATATATGTTTGTGTGTTTGATTATATATTTAGAATATATTTAGGAAAGCTTAAATTATATGAAAAAAAACAGTTATAAAATTATTGTAAAAAAAATTATAATATATAGATAATTATTATTATTATTATTTATATATATATATATATATATATATATATATTTTTAGTCAATATAAAATAGTTAAAAAAAATATAATTTTTCTATCAGATTCTTCAAAACATAAACATAATTATAATTACATCATTGCTCTCTAACATCTGAACGATGTAGTTTGAACTATACCGCAAGTAAAATGTACCCTTACTCATATTATAATTAAATAATATTGATTTGTAAGTATATATTTATTTTAAAATATATATATATATATATATATATATATATATATATATATATATATATATATATATATAATTTTTCTGGCCGCAACGAGTTGCTAGGTCAGGTTAAAAAGAATATATAAATTTTTTACTGTTGATTTTTCAAAATAAAGCCCAATCATAATTGTATGATTGCTCTACTAACATCTGAGCGATGTAATTCAAACTATACCGCAAGATATAAAATTTTTTATTTATTTCAAAACTTATTTTTCTACAATTATTATTTGAATAAAAAATATATTATATTTCAATTATGTCATGATATCTTCAAAAGGTAAAATTTTTGAAAGAAGCATAACACAATATAACAAACGACCGAAAAGCGTTCGAACATGTCAAGCCAAACATAGAAAAAAAGAGAGCGCGATGTCGGCTGGGAAATGCTCGGGCTCTAGGGTTTTCGCCGTCGATTTCACCTCCTCGGCTATGGATTTTGGTTTGGCCTCTAACTCCCTTCTTAACCAGATTCCCGGTGGTTTGGTTTGCTATTGGTTTGTCTTTCTCCTCCCGACTACTCGGGTGGGTTTCTCGCTTTTAACCTAAAAGGTTTTTTCGGTTTTTCTTCTGATTGAGAACTGGTTGGATATGGATTTAGCATCCTCCTCCTCCTTTCCCCACCTAAGCTCGACTATTGGGTCAGTGCACAGTGCTAAGCCGAATAGTGTGTTGCCACAAACAGCCCCCCTTGTGTGTAATTGGAAGGATTTACTTAGCTCACATGATAATGCTAAAAGTCTCTCTTACTTTATCCCTCCGTGGAATCAAATCTCTTTCTCCTGCAACTTGTAGAGGGACAAGGATTGGGAGCTTTCACTTGTAGGTCAATAGGTAAACTCCATTTTATGGATCTCTACTTGTCGCAATAAAAAGGAAATGGACTTTAAAGGGCATCTTGACCGCTTACTTTGAGGGGACTTCTTCCTTTTCAAATTCTCTTGTAAGGAAGACTTTGACACTGTATTGGATAATGGTCCGTGCTTCCTAAATGGAAGACCCTTCATCTTCAGGAAATGGTCATGGGATTTTCGACCAATTAAAGAAAATTATTCTGAAATACCCCTTTGGAAAAAGCTTCCAAATTTTCCTTTGTGCTGTTGGAATGATGAAGGGTTCTCCAGAGTGGCTAGCAAAGTTGGGATTCCTCTTGCTGTGGATAATCTCACAGCTTCCAAAGCAAGACTCACTTTTGCCCGTATATGTGTTCAGGTTCGACCTTCCTCTGTACTACTTGATTTTGTGATGCTGAATTTAAATGGAGTTAAGTTTGAACAACCCATCATTTATGACTGGAAGCCAAATGCCTGCTCAAAGTGTTCTACCTTCTCTCATGATCATCTAACGCCTTAAGCCCTCCCACCCGCCCCTCCTGGTTAGGCAAGAAAAGCAGAAGCCCCCAATCCGGTCGCATTCCTATGAAAACCAATCCACTTATCACTTCCTCCTGCCCCCTCCACTTGATAGACCACAGGAAAATTTGAGAGCATCTCCTCCCTTGGTTGTGGGAACTACATCCAAGGAAATGGTTACATCCCACATACAAACATCATTAAATGACCTAAACCAATTATCGGCACAGTCTCCTCCGTCAGTAGAATTGGAAGAGTCGGACCCAGTCTTTGAGGGGGAACCATCTGATCCTCTTCACTTGACTAGCCAAAACACCACTTATACTATTATTACCCGTTCGGCGGCTTCCTCTCCTCAAAAAACATTACCTACTAGATCTCAAGACACCACCCTTAAAACCCCAGGGAAGACCCCCATGGAGAATGATAACTCCAAATCCCAAAATAATGCCTCCTTCCTTGTCCAAAAGACAAAGAAGAAATAAAAAAATCATTAAATTGCTCTATGTCTCTCCCCAAACTAGGAAGCTGGAATGTGAGGGGTTTGATGGTCAAGGCCATGCGGATCAGTGTTCAGTATTGTCAAGGAATTTCACCTTGATATGTGTTGTCTCTTGGAAACTAAGATTTCTTGACTCTTTGAACCCCGCAGATGAAGGGACTAAACTCGTTTCTCTCTAAGAGAGTTGTAACAACTTTGACCAATCCTCAGGAGGTCGAATCTGGCTGAAATGGAATTCAGATGTACTTTCCTTTACTCCCATTATCATGAACTCTCAAATTATCCATGGGAAAGTGAATCTATTCTCGAATACTTCCTTCTTTGTGTCTTGGATTTATGCCCATAACTCAGCTAAAGATAGAATCGAGCTTTGGACAACCATCAGACACATTTCTACTACAATGAATGAACCTTGGCTGCTTCTTGGGGATTTTAATTGTACTCTATACATGCATGAGAAGATAGGAGGGAATCCCACACCCTCGAGCCGTATGTCTGACTTCCGCGACTGTGTCAATGATGCTGGGTTAACCGATCTCTCTAGCTCGGGGCTCTTCTATACATGGTCTAATCTTCGGGTGGACTACCCAATTAAATCAAAGATTGATAGAGTTCTTTGCAACACCTTCTGGTTGGACATCTATCCCACATCATCATACATAGTGCCTCCCCCATTATCCTCTGACCACTCTCCTTTGATTGCTTCACTGAACAATCAACATAACAGGATACATAGATTCATCTTCAGGAATTACTGGGTTCATCTTCCCAACTTCAAGTCTTTGGTTAAGGAAGCATGGTCAAAATATGTTTATGGAGATCCTATTATTGTCCTCCTCAAGAAGCTGAAATTAGTAAAAGAGGCCTTGAAGCTTTTAAAAAAAGAGCATTCTCCTTTGGAACAGCAGCTATTAAATCTTAAAGAGGACCAGGAACTAATGTTGGGGTTACTTGAAAAGGAGCCGTCCAATGAGCACTTCATTCAAAGCTTGCATAAAATAAATAATTACCAAGAGACTGTTAAAAAAGAAAGTCTATGGGTGAAGCAGAGGGCTAAAATATCTTGGCTTTCAAATGCTGATGACGATCTCAAGTTCCTTTATTGCTCAATTAAGGAAAGGAGGAATAGCAATCATATGCACTCTCTCAAATTGGATAGGGGTGTCATTACATCACATTCTGAAATGGCCACTGAAATATGCTCATATTACTCCAACCTCTTCAATAAAAACCCCCCAAAGGAATTACCTTGCTTAGATATGCCGGTTGGCTCGGAATCAAATAACTCTATTCTTAATAATTATGGTGATCCTATTACTGATATGGAGATTATCAAGGCCCTACATAATATAAATGAAGATAAGACTCCGGGACCAGATGGCTTTACATCCAAGTTTTTTATTCACTGTTGGGACATTATTGGCAAACAATTCCTATTAGCAGCTCAACACTTCTTCAAAACTCGGAAGCTCCCTATGGCATTCAAACATACGCAATCACCTTAATTCCAAAAACTAAGCATGCAAATTTGCTATCTGATTATAAACCAATATCCCTATGCAATACATTCTACAAAGTGATAGCTAAAGTCATTGCTAACAGGCTTAAGCCTTGCCTTCATTCTATTATCCATCCGGCTCAGTCGGCCTTCATAAAAGGTAGAGATATTGCTGAAAATATTGCGTTGGCTAATGAGATTTGCTTGGATTTTGGTAGTAAGCGCTCTCAAAACTTTTTTGTGCTAAGATTGATCTTCATAAGACCTTTGACTGTATCAATAAGGGAATTGTGATCCAAAGACTCATTCAGAAAGGTTTTCCTAAATCCTTGGTTGAATGGATAGAAGGTTGCATCTCTGACACTCCCTTCTCTATAGTCCTGAATGGGAAATTAGAGGGGTTCTTTCAATCATCAAATGGTCTAAGGTAGGGATGCCCTCTCTCCCTCTTCCTCTTCACCATTATTATGGACATTTTCTCTTGCCTCCTTGAGAGGAAAGTGGCAGTCTTCCTTCAAATCGATTTTGTAATTGCATCATCTCCCACCTTCTTTGATGATATTTTAGTTGTTGAGTGCCTTCAGAAGCTCTCAATGATGTTTTAGAATGCTTTTCTCCATTACGGGTCTTGAGGTGAACCATACCAAGTCAATCCTATGTTTTTCAAAAGATGGAACTGCTGGTTAGCAATATCTTGAATATGGGAACTGGGGAGTTTCCCATAAATTACCTGGGAATTCCTCAAGTGGCGGGTCCCCTTAAATCAATTCATTTCTCTGCTCTCCTTGATAAGTTATATAATTGGCTGGCTGGATGGAAATCAAAATGGTTATCTTATGGTGGGAGACTTCAACTCATTCGCTCCTCAATCAATAGTTACCTCACTTACTGGCTTCGGGCTATAGTAATTCCTAAGTGTATCATGAAAAAAATTACCTCTATTACAGCAAAGTTCTTTTATCATGGGGATGTAGTTAAAAAAATGCATCCTATATCGTGGTACAAAACGACCCTCCCTAGAGACAAAGGGGGTACTGGATTGGTATCTACTGTGGTTCTTAACACTGTTTGTAAAATGAAGGTGCTATGGAAGATTCTTCAGCAAACATCATGCCTAGCTGAGTGGTATAATAATAAATATGGATTTATTTGGGAGAATGTCCAGCGTTCCTCCGCTCTTCGGAGGGAGCTCTATCGGTGTGTCGGTAGGTTCAGGTGATCTTAGCTATTTGGTTGGAGATGGTTGTCGTTTTTCTATTCTTGATCCATGGTGTAAGGGATATTCCATTTTTGAGTTATGTGGGACCAATGCTTCATCTTGATTAACCTTCCTAAATATTCAACCCTCAGTGGTCTGATTAGGAATGGAAATTGGGAAATTCCTACAAGCTTTAGTTCGAGATTTCCGGATTGTGCTTATACCATTAGGCAAATTACTATACATGCTGGACAAGATACGATTAGTTGGAAAGGTGAAATTGGTATTAATAACAATCTTATTCTTAAAAGCATATTTGATTCCCAACCGATAGTGGATTGGCATAATGATATATGGTTTAAAGGTAAGGTGATAAATTATGCTGTGTTTTGTTGGATGGCTGCTTTAAATGGGCTCAAAACATCTGATGTGCTAAACATGAGAGGACTTGGTTCTACTTTGGTTTGTCCTCCATGTAATAGTGACAATGAATCTCATTCTCACCTTTTTTTCGGGTGTCAGTTCTCTTTGAGCATTATAAGGAATGTCTTACCTAATGGAAACTTTTTTCTATTCCACCCTACACTACATTCTTTTCTCATCGCCCCTTATGAATCATAAAGTCTTGAAGAGACTTTACTTACTTATGGTACGCCTGCTTATTCTATTTGGTGTGAGAGGAATAAAAGGTTGTTTTCTAATCAAAGCAGTACTCTGAACACCATAGGGTATGCTATTAGATCTAAAGTTGCTGCAAAAATTCGACGGTGGATTTTTAAGGATACCTGGCCCCCTGATGTCAAAAGAACTATGGTAAATTGGTTTAACTTTGGGACATCTGACTTTCATGAGTCCCCTGCCTTTGTTAATTACTTGAGGTCGTTGGTTCGGTTTGTATTTGGGAGTTTCAGGCAGTCGGTGATTTTTCCTATTTCTGCTTTCTCCCGCCTTGGGTGAATTATTGGATTATGGCCTACTATTGTGGTGGTCTGGGTTTTTCTCCAGGCCTTGCTGATTCGAATTTTTGGAGGGTTGTTTTTTTCTGCGATGATAACTGGGCCTTCAGATCTGGGAGGAGTTCCTTTTTCTGGTTGGATTATGGTTATGGCTAGTGTGTTCTGCCTCGGGGTGATCTGTTTTTTGCTGTTGGAGTTGCCTTTCCCTCTATTGTGGTGTGAATGGTTTTGAGGCTCGAGATGAAAATCATATTCCTTTGTGTCAGGCTACCTGTTGGGTGCCTTTGTTGCATTGGTTGATCCAACTTCTATATTTTGGGAGGTTTTTTTGAAGGGACGATGATGAGACAAGTTTTTGGGAGCTTCCTTCTGGAGGGACCTCAACTGAAACCTGGATATGTTCTTCCTCTCCTTGTGGGATTCCCTTGTTCTAGCTCTGGTTGGCATATTCACTGGAGGGCAGCTATGGTTAACCGTTGGAAGCTCGTCGGTGTCTTTCATGCTGCCTTTCATGCAATTACTGTTTTTGATTCTCTGAGTCCCTTGGTTCAAATGAACCTGTTTCTTTTTCCTTTTAGCTCTTTTCATTTTGTTATGATGGAGATGTGTTCTCAAAAAATTATCTCTTCTCTTTAGATTACTTATACTTATAATTATTACTTTTGGAATGAAATTGGGCTCTGCCCTCAAATTCTCCAAAAAAATATAACAAACGACCCAGAATAAATAATTTAGAAGTTAATTTTCAATTTTAAAAGTTATTTATTAATAATTTTAATAAATAAAATTATTGTAAAATTTGTATTATATTTATTTTGAATCTAATTATGTGTATTGTTAAGTGTTAAAATCATGCACTTTATATATTTTAAATTTTTAAGTATTTTGATTACTGATAGTTCGTTAACTATAATATTTAATATTTTTCTAAAACTTCCTGAAAAAAATTAAAACATAAACTATTATTCATTCTTCTTATTTTGATTTAAGTTATAAATTGATTGTCCTCAAACATTATATTTTTTATATAAGTTAAGAAATATTATCTTAACAAATATATTAAATTTTATTTTTAATTTATTTAAATATAACAAAAAATTCCAATTAGGCGCTAAACAACTATAGAAAGATAATAGAGTTTCATTGAACTTATTATCTTTTTTATTTATTTCATAGATAAAAATAATAATTTTTTTAAAAAAAATTTAAATTCTGTTAATATTTTCATTTTATAAATTAATTTATTTCACATATAATATAATTGAAAAAATAATTATTTTAAAATATATTTTATAAATAAGATCCAATTAAGCTTTGTCAGGAATTTGTTAATGTTTTAGCTATGGTACCGAGAACTGTGAGATTTCAACGGGAGAAGATTTTCCTAAATTTAGGGTTGCAAATAAACCAAACGTTTGATAAGCTACTCGTGGCTTGACTCGATTAAAGCTCATTCATGTTCATTTGATTAACTAATCAAACGATCAACACTTTTTTTTTAAATACTGATCGCTAAACGAACAAACTCAACAAAATTGTCGTTGGTTATTTATGCTCATGAATATTATCATTTAAAGTTTCACAACGTTCTCCAAAGAGCTCAATTATGATTCGATTACGGCTCGATTAAGGCTTGTTTGTGAATAGAATTATTCAAATTATTTTTTTTAGGCTTAATAAGATTTACTTGATACAACTCATGTTTATTTTTCAATAAGTTGCTCGTGAACAAGCTCGATTAAGGCTTGATTAAAGCTCGTTTAATTTATTAAATGAGTTGCTCATTAATTAATTCGATAATCTAATTTGAACCAAGCTCGTGAAAAAACTCGAATTAAGCTCGAGCTCGATAATGATAAACAAGCTCAAGCTTGAACAGTATTCTTATAAGCTCGAATCGAGCTCGAACTCAATAATATTAAACAAGCTCAAGCTTGGGCACATACACGCTCGGCTCGGCTTGGCTCGGTTCGATTGCAGCCTTATCCCTAATAACACCCAAAAAAAAAAAGGTTTTATCATTTATTCTTTTATGTTTACTTAAAATAATAATAATAATAAATTTGATAATTTTCTTAAGTTAGGCGTATGAATAATACATATTTTTTCATGTGATCTCGACGCCATGAATCTAATTAAGTTAATAAATATGAATTAATCTTGAGAAGGTTAATAAATAAAATTTAAGGCCTCAAAATATCTATGATGTTGTTAGGAACCTCTAAAAGTTCATATCTTATTAGACGAACTAACAACAAAAAATCATCCTTAATAGCTGATATAATTAAATATATCACTAATTATAATTGTATCATTATTCGTACTGATTACATTCTATATCATTCATTAATGAATAAAACATCATATTCAGGCTAACACGATGGCCAAACAAAATTTTATATAAAAAAGAATTGTATATATAATATTAATTTAGTTTTATATTAGTGGCATTTGTAGCATTTTGAGAAATGCTCTAAGATTCTCGCTAATCAAACTCCTTGATGATTATTATATTTGAATTATATATATATATATATATATATATATATATATATATATATATATATATATATATATATATATATATATATATATATATCATATTTTGTTTTCTCAAAACACAACTTTTGCGCTTTCTAATTAATTAAGTTAATGCTAACTAATCTTTGAATCTGTTTAGTACAATTGAAGCTATATAAAAAAAGATGTGGTGGATTTGATGTAGAAAAAGTTAGGCAATTTTTTAAATTGAGTACGGTTAGAATCTAAATTAGCTTAAGTATTAATAAAAAAAATTTAAGAATGGTGATAGCCTTCCAATTATGTGATCACACGCCACATCGCTCGACGCGTGGTGTGCGTTAATGCGAAAGAGTGCCGCTATCAGACGGCTCAGTTATTTCAGCCGCCAAATTAGTGGCGATCGTTAGGAGCACCACTAATCAGCGATCCCCGATATCATTAGTCGATCCCGACGTCTATCTCCTTGATTTTGCTGACTCGCCTCAAACTCCGCCAGAGGAACTCCGACCAAACTCGACCACGGTCCTCCCCCTCTTGAACTTCCGGCCATAGATCCGACCGCGATTATGCTTCTTGTCCGTGTATTCGAGAAACTTTTGTTTTTCTAAGATTCGCTTTGACATTTAACTACTTCCTCTCTCATTTACCACCGTTGAAGTCAACTTTAGCTTTCCATTCTTGCAGCTCCTTCATTTGAGGAAAATTCTTTATGGATTCTACATTTTTTAGCACATCCGTCTGCTCTTCAGAACACACAAGAAATCACTTTATTTATCAATTTATTTAGTGTTAAGTAGCCAAAAATAGTATTAATTAGGTGGTTAATATAAAATTCTCATTATTCATATAACTTGTTTTGCAAGAATAGAGAATTTGTTTCACTGATTGTTTTATTAACCAGTATCGATGAGCAATTCACCAAGTTATGTAGAGGTCGAATCGCCCGCTAAGGTTCATAAGACCTTACCGGAATTGAAGCAACGAATTACGAGAAGCTTGCACATTGATCCAGCGCCACAATCAATCAATGTGTTATCCGTATGGATTTATAACGTCATCATCCGACGATGACGCTTATGGTTACACTGACGCTTCCGGCCGATGTTGGTGTTGTATGTCAAAGTGGAAGATGTTAATATTGCATCCATATCACCGATCCTAGTAGGTCAGAGATATCTCGCTAACACATAGGTGGAAGGTATTGGTCCGGAGACTATCTCTCAACCGCCAGAAGTAAACCGATGATCCACCGATGATCGATCGACAAAGGTGTGCCCACTCCTTTAGCTGATGAATTGCATGTAATGGCCACCTTCAACATAAGCAAGTGTGATGCGGCCTCGCACGGTGCTCAAAAAAATAAATCTAATCCAAATAAAAGGTAGCATAACACATTCAAAAATAAAATTCACTTACAAGATCGGTGACGATGTCGCCACGAGGGAGGCAATACTGGGATGAACCCCGGCGGTGCCCGCCCAATGGTATCGGCCTCCACGCCTACGCCGACGCCGGCTGGCGGGTGCTTCTCGCCATCGCACTAAAAGTAAGATTATATTACAATCAACACGCATACGCAAAACTAAATGATGCACTACATATATTAATAAAATAAATCAAAAGTAGAAGAGAACAGCACTAGATTAATGTAGAAAGGCAACCAAGAAGCCCCTTTTTTTTTCTCTTTACAATCTTTTGGGCTCTTTCCTAATGGGTTTCAAAGAAATGTGAGTATGCAATATCTTTGCAAGTTTAATAATGGATTCTCATAAATTAATTTTATTATAATCGAATCTATAACTCATTGTTCAAACTTGCAAAAATAACTCTCACCACTACCTATTCCATAAACCATTCACCAAAGAAAATGAAACTACACTGCTAAATGCCCGATGACAATTCAATTCCTAAATCCTATGGCAAATTTTTTTTTTCTTTCAATTGACCAGTTTTCCATCAATATAATAACCCATTGATAGGATGGATTCCAATCTTCAAGCTACAAATTTCTAAGAGCTCATAAATAATCAAATGAGATGGCAAAAATCATGTATAGAATTTTGATAAGGTTATAGTTTCACTAAAGAACAACCATTCATAATGTTTCATAATAAATACAAATAAAAGAAAGAATAAAAATAGGCAAGCCATACACATCTGAAATACATGTGAGCGTAAACAAACCCTCATGTGTCAATGGCTAAAGATGCAATAACAAAGACATTGAGAGAAATAACAAGGTTGTGTGATAGATGGAGTGGAATTAGCAGAGCAATGAAGTGGGAAAAAAACACTTGGAAACAAAAATGAGTAGAAATAAGAGTTAGGATGGAAGACAATGACAAAAAAAATGATAGAAATAAAAGAATAGGATAAAGAAGAAGTGAGCACTGATGAAAGACAGCAACGAGATCGAGTGACAAAGAACAAAAAAATACCTAGAAGAAGTTGTGTGCAACGGGACAAAAAAAGCGCAATGCAGGCGGTGAGACCTACGCCGACGGTGGCCGAGAAGTTCCAAGAGGGGGGGAGGACCGCGTTCTGGTAGGTTGGTCGGAGTTCTACGGGAGAGCGGAGTCGGGCCAAATCGAGCAAAACCGAGATAGTCGACGGTCGATCGGCCACGATATAGCAGTCAGGCCGCCCAATTAGTGGGCGACACTGTACTGAAGCCAGCCCACTAATCGGGCAATTTCAAGATTCGAGAGCCGCCGCACCACGGGCGTGGGCCACTCTTTCACGCCAAGATGGCCACCAATCGGGCGACTATATCTATTCTTAAATTTTTTTTTATTAATACTTAATTAGCTAATTCAGATTCTAACCGTACTCAATTTAAAAAAATTGCCAAAAAGTTATTATGTGAAGAAGTTGTAATGATTATATAATTTTTATTTTTATTTTATAAAAGTCAAATTATAGTTTTATGACAGCCATCACAGGTAGCTAAATTAGGTTAAAAAATATAATTTTTTCATTATAGATTCCTCAAATCACAGTTAAAATATAGTGAGAACATAATGTCTCAAATGACATTATGATGCGGTACAGAACACATCATACTGTCATTATCATCATCACCCTCTAACAGACCCTTTATTTGTTTCTAAATCATAATTATGAGACTCCACACAGCATATGACAAAGTTTCTTTCTTTAATTTTTAATATTGAGCATAAATTCATAATTATGTGATTTAAATTTATGCCGTTAACAAAAAGAAATTTCTAACAATTAAAATAATCAGCCGGCTAGTTAATTCTTCTGAAAACTGCCTTTGCTGATTTGAAAAGCTTTTTTTTTTTTTTTTTTCTCGAAGCGTTTGTAGCTTTCATGAAATTAATATATTCACAAGCATTTCAGTTTTTATAACAAATTAAAAATATAAGATGGAGGCTAACATACCATTTTTTTTTAATCATATTACATTAAAATTCTTAAAAATATATCAACTTTTAATAAAAGAAAAAAAATGATATTAATCGAAGACATTCCCATAGATCAAATTCGTATTATATAAATTCATATCATGCACTCAAATCCAATAAAAATACGTAATAAAAGAAGTCTTTTTTATCTTTTAGCTTCAACTAAGAGTTCTTGATTCAAGTTCTTAATTTAATTTAATTTTATTTTATTTTGTCAAAAACACACTTAAACAAGAATGAATTTTCAAAGCCCAAAATTTGGTGAGGACTTGTTTATGCTCGTTGGAGGAGGGAAGAAGAATAAGTTCTCTGTTTATTATGTAAACAAAGTTCTGAGAAGTGCTAAACTCAAGTATCCAATTATGGAAATGCTTACGTTGGTATCAATTATATTAGTTTGGAGGTTGAGGCCATACTTTTTGGTGCATTCCATCATTTAGTAGATTTTTCATGTAAGCTATCGAACTCAATAAATTTAATATTTCTTATGTGCAAAGACTATCATTAAGTCATAAGCATCGGTTGATTTTTGATCAATTTTTGTGAATCTGACAATGAGACAAGTATCTTGAATAGGATCTTGTGAATTTTATTTGTTGATGGGGCCTCAAGCAGTCAAAGTGTTAGTATTGGAATGTTGATAGATAACTTAATTAAAATTTCCCTTTACAATTCAGTTCAAATGTGTTTTAGAAATGCTAATAATCAAGCGGAGTAGGAACCACTCATTATCGGCTTAAGATTTGCCAGAGGAGTTAGGGTAAAGCATTTGCTTGTTAGATCAAATTCTTAGCCAGTGATTAATCTAGTGGATGGCCAATTTGAAGCTATAGAAGATATTCTTATGAGGTATTTATTCAAGGTGAAGATTAAAATTGGAAAGTTTGAATATTTTCAAATTGAGCATATTCTTAAAGATTTGAATATTTTCAATTCGCTGACTTACTGCCGAGGTTGGAGAACCTTGATGGGAGACCTATTCTGAAACTGATTCGCTCGACTATTAAAGAACTTGAGTTGACAAAATTCATTGTTGAGCAAAAGCCAAGTTGGGTGGATCTTTGCAAGGAATATTTGAAAGCTAGAATTATCCTAGCTGGTGTCAAAGACTCAAGGTCAATTCGGCAAAGTACTTGCTAATTGATGATGAGTTGCTCAAAATATCCATAAGATCTCTTTACCTTTCTTGTATAAAAGAGGAAGCATATGCTAATTTCTTGAAGGAGGTTCATTCTGGTAAGTGTGGCAATCACTCTGATGGGAGAATATGAACGAGTAAAATTTTAAGACAATGATATTTCTGGCCCAATCTCTATAATGATTCCAAAATAATTCTTAAGAAGATACGAGCAACGTTAGAAATTCGTGACTATGTAATTACTTACAAATTCTCACAAGTTGCAACCTCTTGCAATGGATTGAAGTCAAAGACTCTTGCAAAGATAATTTCATCTGTAGTAAAATCCTTTGTAGATAAGCAAGCGTTGGATTTAAAGCTGGTGTTAAAGATTACAAATTGACTTATTAAACTTCTGACTATTAAACCAAAGATCGATATTTTGGCGATTTCGGTAACTCCTCAACCGGAGTTCCGCCGGAAGAAGCGAGGCTGGTAGCAGAATCTTCTACTGGTTCATGGACAACTGTGTGGATTGATAGACTTACTAGTCTTGCTCGCTACAAAGGGCAAGTGAGTTGAGTTGCTACCATCAGTTCTTTGGGCACTCAAGACTACTCCATCGACAACTACTGGGCAAACACCATTTCTTCTTTCTTATGGAGTGAAAGAAATGCTACCAATGGAATACAATTTATACAATCAGAGGGTAGTCGCCACATCCAACTTTGAAGAGCATTAATTCGACAAATGGAAGAGTGCAAATGATGAAGGGATGTAGAAAATGCCAGATTTACTTGAGGAGTTATGCACTCAATCTTCAATAAAATAGGAGGATATTTAAAGGAGAGCAGCAAAATATTATAATATCAATGTTAAAGAGAGTAAGTTCAAGCCAGGAGACTTGGTGTTAAAGAAGGCCGACTTGGCAGCTCTTAATATAGGACTTAAAAAATTAGAATCAGTGTGGATAGTGCCTTGCATTGTTCAAAAATAAGTTGGACCTAGAGCATACAAGCTTAAGACATATGTTAGCAAGGAAGTCCCAAGGATTTGGAATGGAGATGGTCTAAAAAAAACAGTGTCCCTAAAACTCTTTACTTCATACATTCTGAAGCCCAGACAATTGCACCCTCTGAATGCATATACTAATCAACTAAATTAATAAAAAAAACATATAATATTCTAGTCAATGCCAAAGATAAAATTAAAAAATAAAAAAGGATATGTATTTAGACATTTATTGTTGAAGTGATTATAATGCTCATATTCTTTTTGCGGCTTCAGTATCTAAGAGAAAAGAGAATCGGAGAACTAAATCTCCATTATGATATTGATATGACCCTGAAAATTTCTCTAGTCGAAGCACGAATCTTGATGCAGCAAGTTAATCAAAAAATGAGATCAAGCACTTAAAATATTATTGAAAACTTTGAGACATCGGTTAAATTCCTAAAGCTCTCAAATATGGAATGTTTATAGTCAAATCGAGCGTCTCGACGAGCCGGTTCCAACAAGCTAAAGATCTTACAATTATGACTTCATTTGAGCATTCAAATACACAAAATACATCATATGTTCGAGGAATCATCATGAGCGTCCAGATGGAGAGGAGTGATTGGTTTGCATGTATTTACAAGACGTCACTCCTCGATCATAAATAGCCTCATTCTTCTTATGGGGGGGCCAAAGAGAGAGGAAATAAAGATCCTCAAGCACAATCTCACCACTCGGCATTTGTCATCGCCCAGCCGCCCGCCATCGGCCATGCCGTGATCCCTCGTCGACCACTTCGGTCATCATCACCGACCACTATCGTTGACATCGTCGTCAACATCATCGTCAATATTATGCATTACTAATTTGTTGTCCCTTTCTCATATTCGTAATCCGGTATCGGAAGATCTTGTACTCTAAAAACGGATATATAGTGGAAGCTTTTCTTGCGGCAGGCCAGTGGTTTTCCCTCTTTTCAAGATTTTCCGTAAAATTCGGAGTTTTATTGTTCACTCTTTAAATATATATTGTCTTTGGATTTCTCAGCAACTAAGGAAAAATTTTACTCTCCTGGTTTTCTAGCCTTGCAGTTTGGCTAGTCATGGGAAACTGATTCCCATTATTTCATCTTGTATGACGACCAAGTTTCCCAACAAGATCAAAACCACTATCGAGGTGGAGCATTTCAAGCTTTTAAAGAGCGCAATCGAAGAATGAAGATTCATCTAACTTTGTTCCTTGATTTTGTCGAAATCTTAATCTCAAAAGATTATCCAAATCGATATTCTAGATATCTAATTGATTATCGGTTAAAGCAAGTCGATACTAATGAAAAGGCCAAGGTTAAGAGCAACTTTGGCTACAACCACAACGGATGTTTTATTGACCTCTTCCATAGGTTAATGTCATGTCTTCGACAAACAACCTAGGATAGGTCAAAAGGTTCTTGGTGGACTTCTGCGACCTCTTCCATACAGTTGCGTCATCGAGCAAAGACTCAATAAACAACCTGGGATGGGTCAAAGGTCCTTGGTGGACTTCTACGACCTCTTCCATATAGGTTAACGTCATCGAGCAAAGACTCGACAAACAACTAGGATGGGTCAAAGGTCATTGGTGGACTTCCTACGATCTCATGCAGGTTAGCGTCGTCGAGCAAAGACTCGACAAACAACCTAGGATAGGTCAAAAGATCCTGGTGGAACGACCTCTTCCACACAGTTGCCATCGGCAAACACTCGACAAACAACTTGGGATAGGTCAAAGATCGCGGTAGACTTCGACCTTTTCCATGTAGGTTAACGCGTCGAGCAAAGACTCGGCAAACAAACCGGATAGGTCAAAATCTTGGATTCAATTCAACCTCTTCCATACGAGTTGCTCGAGCGACTACGACAAATCTCGGATAGGTCAAAATCCTCGGATTCAATTCAACCTCTTCCATACAGGTTGCGTCGTGGGTAACACTGACAAACAACCCACGGATAGGTCACAACTTTGTACTTACGCCACACAGGTTAGCGTCATCGAGCAAACACTCTGATAAACAACCTTGGATAAGCCAAAATCCTCAGCGGATTCAATTCAACCTCTTCCATACAGGTTGGCGTCGCCAGTAACACGATCACCGGATAGGTCAAAATCTTCAGCAGTTCAATTCAACCTCTTCCACCGCAGGTTAACATCGCCGGGTAACTTTCGACAACAACCCGGATGGGTCAAAATCACCGGCGGATTCGTCAACCTCTTCCACGGTTAACATCGCCGGTAACACTCCACAAATATCTCACCGGATGGGTCAAAATCCTCGCCGTCCGCGGTCCATCCCGTCGGTCGCCAGCGTCGACTATCGTCAC
Source organism: Cymbidium sinense (assembly GCA_021442155.1). NCBI lineage: Eukaryota > Viridiplantae > Streptophyta > Magnoliopsida > Asparagales > Orchidaceae > Cymbidium > Cymbidium sinense. The sequence continues at coordinate 104,031,222 of CM038220.1, forward strand.
CGATTCGCCGTGCAGACCACCCCGTCGGCGCCAACCATCGCCGGTCACCGCCGCCGACCATCACCGGCAATCTTAGCACCATCGTCGCGGGTCATCTTGCCGACCGTCTGCCTCGCCGTATTCCGTCGCCGGATTCGCGACCACCCCGTCGCTAACCACCGTCATCGGTCACCACGCACTACTGGTCGGTCGCTCGCCGACCCAGATCACCACCATTGCGGTCATTCCGCATTCACAGGCCCGTCTCGTTAATCGTCTCCCCATCTAAATCGGTGTCAGGCGGTCGGTTAACACCTCTTTCAAGGAAAGCGGAGCCTTGTAGATGAACTACGGGTCTTGATCGCTCCAAACCCGGTCCGGGACAAGGCGTCAATGCCTCTTTCGAGAGAAAGCGAATCGCCCGTATGAACTACGGTCTTGATCGCCTCACACGGTGGTCCGATAAGGATAGTCAACCTCTTTTGAGGGAAAGCGGAACCTCCAGTATGAACTTCTGGTCTTGATGCTCACTTCGGTCGGTCCGACAAGGGCAGTCAACGCCTCTTTCGAGGGAAAACCGGAGCCTCGCCGTATGAACTACGGGTCTTAATCACCTCCAAACCCGGTCGGTCCAACAAGGGCAGTCAACGCCTCTTTCGAGGGAAAACCTCACCGTATGAACTATGGGCCTTGATCGCCTCCAAATCCGGTCGGTCCGACAAGGACAGTCAATGCCTCTTTCAAGGAAAAACCGGAGCCTCGCCGTATGAACTACGGGTCTTGATCGCCTCCAAACCCGGTCGGTCAAATGAGGCGGAGCCTCTTTCGAGGGAAAGCAGAACTGGCCAGTATGAACTACGGGTCTTGATATCTCAGAACGACCTTCTCTAAAGAAGGAGAAGGTGTCTTCTTCCTTAGCCCAGGGGTTTTATAGGCCCTTCCTAGGGGCAAAGTAAAAAATGTTCATCAAAACCACCTAAAACCATTCAAACGCTCAAAACGGGCCAAAACGGGTGGCAGACAAGCAGGCGTTTTGCCCATGAACGCAGCGATGGTAGCGCGATGCCGTAATAGCGCCTAGGTCCCTTCGACGTCTGACCCGTGTCGATTCATGACACACTGTCCGGCCGTTAGCGACCGCCGTTCTCGTTCAGCGCGACAGATTCGGCCGTTCTTTCTGCGCGACCCGTCGACCCGAGCCAGCGTCAGCCGTCCATTCCTCGACCATCCGTCCGATTCGGTTCCTCGCTGCCATTGTTCATGACCGATTCGACCTTGTCATGGCGACAGTCCATTCGGCCAGTTCAATCTACCCACAGGCATGACATTTCTTGACTAAAAGCTGCATTACTATTAATTTCTTACGGATTCTACTAATCCAGAACTTGTGCATGGCCGTAAATGTTTGCATGGGTCCATAACCTCAAAATTTCGCGCTCGCACATACCTACACATATTTGTGGCTGTGCATCTGATTCCGTAGTCATAATCTTGTACTAACATGAAGATTTGTTCTCTTAAAATATGTGGTTAATGGACCTGTAGATTTCATTGAAGAATTTACTATTTTGAAGTACTTGGCACACAGATTTTTTGATGATTGAGATAATATCATCCAAAAATAAGGCAACGATATGAACACGAAAATTCCTCTAGTGAAGCACAAATCTTGATGCAGTAAGTATCGAAATTGGCGGTGAGATCAAGCACTTAAAATATCATCAAAACTTTGAGACATCGGTTAAATTCCTAAAAAAGCTCTCAAATATGGAGTGTTTATAGTCAAATCGGCGTCTCGTGGCGGTTCCAACAAGCCAAAGATCTTATAATTTGACTTCATTTGAGCATTCAAATACACAAAATACATCATATGATCGAGGAATCATCATGAGCCGTCGATGGAGAGTGGTTATTTTGCATGTATTCTGAGGCGTCACTCCTCCAATCTATAAATAGTCATTCCTTATGAGGGCCAAACAGAGAGAGGAGAGCTCTAAGATCCCTCGTCGTGTCTCGGCGGTTGTCAACCACCGCCGCGGGCCGCCATCACCACCGATCCTCACCATCGTTGACCCTTGTTCGGTCATCATCGACCACATTATCGTTGAGTGCCAACATCGTTGTCAACATTGGTATTACTGCTGTTGTCCCTTTCTCATATATATAATTAATCCGGTATGGAAGATCTGTACTCAAGCAGATACATAGTGGAAGCTTTTATAGACGTGGTTTTCCTCTTTTCAAGATTTTCCACATAAAATTTTGTAGTTTTCTTTCACTCTTTATTGCTTGATTTCGAAGCTAGAAAACTTTTACTCTACCATGGCTGGTTTTCTAATAGCAGATATATCATCATCGTCATCGTAATATATTTACTTCTTCTTATGTATTCATTGAACCTATAAGAGGGCAAGGGAGAAAGAAAAAGAGAGAATTTTTTCCTCCTAATATTTTTTTCTCTTCTCCATTATAATCTCCCTAATAATTATTGGTTAAATATTAAATGCTACTTAGCATTTTGATCTAATTTCGTATGATTTTAAGTTGAATTGTAGTTTAACTCACAGATCATTGATAAGAAATAATGTTTAGAATCTCAAGTATGAGTGTCAATTATTTCGGCGTTGGGAATTGATCCAATTATACCAACCCAAATAGATTGTCAACTCAGACCATTTTTCGAGGGTTAGTGTCAGTCAATTTTGACACCCCCAATCTCAAGTGCTTACCCATCCACAAAAAAAAAAAAAAAAAAGAAAAAGAAAAAACTATAAATTTGATAATTTAATTTGGGATATTTAATGGTCATACAATCTATTAAACTGAAATTTAATTTTTTTTTTCTTTTCCAAACAACTTAAATACAAATCAATTCTTGTAATAACACAAAATGGCACATTAATGAATCCAACGATAAAAAAAAAACTAAGAGAAAAAACGAAAATGAAATAAAAAATAGCTTTGCCGCATTTATATATCTACCCGTTAATAAAAGAAGAAGGAAAGGCTAATTAAACGTAACACTAATCAACCTCTTTGATACTCATAATTTTATCAAAATTCGTGCTGATTACATGCTATCATTCATAAATAAATAAGAAATCTTATTCAGGCTGGCACGATGGCCTAAAAATTAAAAAAAAAAAATCATTGTATATTTAATATTAATGTAGTAAAACTAATCAAACTATTATTAATGACATTTGTAGCAATTTGAGAAATGCTCTATCATTCACGCTAATCAAATTGTGTTATATATATATATATATATCAAACACAATATTTTCCCTTCATAATTAATTTAAAGTTTATTTATTTATACTAGAAGTATAAACGAGTCGAGCGATCCTCAAGTCACTTTTGACTTGAGCTCAAACTTGATTAATTAATCGAGTTCAAGTTCATGTATGAGCTTTATTTTATGAGTTAGAGCTGACTCATTTAGCATAAAGGAGATAAAATAATTATAATTCAAATAATTATCATGATAAAAATGATAAAAAAAGTTAAAATATTATAAATAAAATAATAAAAAATTATTTGATATGAAAGAATGAGAAATAAATTTTAAATATTATTAATAATTATAAACTTAAATATTAATATATTTTAAGTACAAAGTATATTTTATATTAATATTTGGCTTGAGCTTAACTTTTTAGTTCATCGAGTTTAGCTTACGAATTATTTATGATGACAAATCCGAGCTGACTCGTGAGTGATTTGACACACTTACGCCCCTAATATCTAAACAACAGCTTGGTAATTCGATTAAACTTCTGACAAAGCTTTTTTAAATTTTTTTAAAGAGGCATGTCGTTTTCGAATTTTTTTAAATATTAAGCACCAAATTTGTAATTATATGATTTTAAATTTAGCCTTAAAAAAATTCAAACCATTAAGTTAATCTTTCTGAAAGGTACTGCCTTTGTTGATTTGAAAAGTTAATATATATTTTTAATCAATCAGTTTCAAGCTTTCATAAAATTAATATATTCTCAATAATTTTTAATTCAGACCACAGAAATAATTGATCAAAATATTCTCACCTAAGCCTGTTTTTCTGTTTTTCGGAAATGGAAAGCAGCTAAAAAGGTGCGCCAAACAGGGCCTTAGTTTGCTAAGAACGTTAATTTCTTAGATTAATTTGTTAGTAATGTTGTAATTTTCGTATAAAAATATTTAATTATTTATTGATATTGTATTTGAACTAAAATTAGTTGTTCATGCTGTTTATTTATATTCAAACTTTTTCAAATAATATAGGTGCTACTTTGTAAAATAAAAAAGATTTTGAAGTTTTCTGTATAAATTTTCATTCATGTCTTCTAATATTTAAGCGAACTGTAAGTATTCTTTTTTGATCCCAGGATTTTGAAATCTATTTCGAAGACACTGATAGCAATAGTAGCACCTGAAGGTTAGTATATAGAATCTCTCTCTCTCTCTACACACACGTGCATAAAAATCATTTATATTATCATTAGCCTATGATTAATTTATAATTTCAAATTTCAGGAGCTCATCATGTGGATCTAAGAGGATCGACAAAGGAAGACCCAAAGTGGCTTCAAGATGTGAGAAAAAGAGAGGTCCATATTATTAAGCAGTGGATTAAAGAGTACTATAAAGACTTCTCTATTTCGGAAAACATTTAAGTATTATTGATAAGCTATTTTGATATTCTATTATGCTTTTATTTTATGGTACAAAATAAATTTATTATACTCTCTTATAAAGTACTAGTTACTTTATACATCAAATTGGCATTCCCTTTAATCTATTCTCTCTTATAGCATTTTTTTTTTAATTTTGAATTGTTGTTGAAATGGGAAAGCATACAACTAATAAAATTATTCTCTAAGAATCTTACATGAGGATTATGTTTTAATTGAATCAACTCAGTAATTAAAACTAAACTTTCTCTTCTCTTAAGTTATCCCAATCCACTATAGCAGGTTGAAGAGTTTAATGGTTGTTAGGTAGTCATCACTGAGGGCAAGAAGAAATTCTTTGTTTACAGGATGAAAGATGAGTCAAAAACCTGCCTGATTAAGAGAAGTTCTGCTCTATCTCTTCCAAGAGGCGCTCCTTCTCCTTCGTTAATTCTTCATTTTGTTTCTGGGGCTCTTCAATTTGTTTGGTTTGTTCCGAATCCTTCCTGAAATTGATCGAGACAGTGTTAATATTAACAAGAAGATACTAATTAATTCTAAGTTGCAATGTACAGTTTTTATTTAGGATTCTTAGTTTGTAGGAGGAAATGAGATTTGTTGCGGCTGCATGATATGTGGATGATTGATGTTAAAGAACATTGCGGTGTTTATTTGAGATTCATTTCTAACAATTTGAGTGTATCAGAAATGAGGATGATAAAATGTATGTGTCACAAAGTTAAAATTAAGAAATGATTATATTAGAAAGCGAATGATAATAACTATCTATTAAGATTTAGGCATAATATGTTCAACAACTCATGCAACAATCGACAAGAATGATTAAAGAACACATAAAGCAAGCCCCAAATAGCTGATGAGATAAAGCTAACGATGATAATGATGGTGTGGCAATTGATATATATGTGCATGTATATATATACATATACATACATACATATACATATATATATATATATATATTGGACAAGAAAAATACAAAATGTTTGATTCGCATAAGCTTGAAATGTCGCACCTCTAAAGTTAATTTACCTGTTCATAAAAGAAAGATTTAGCTTAAGAGATCGAACTTCCTTCTCTAGATTCTCCAGTAAAGAATTCCATATCGATGATAGAGATGGGCATTCTTTCTTTTCCTTGACCATCCTAAATCACCATAAAACAAGAAAAAAAAAAAGAATTCATAATTGATGTTTTGATGAGAAACAAATACGGAATCGAGTAAACTTGATATCGTTGAAAATAAAATAAAATTCCTCACAACTTTCATGTTGAAAAAAATCATACCATTATTACCAGGATATTTTAAGTAAATCGATTTATTAAAAACTTAAAAAACTTACACAATTTAGCCTGAAGCACGGAGAAATATAAGAGAGAGCGAGAGGAGAGAAGAAAGAAAAAAAAACAAAAGCACACAATCTGAAGAAAGCCTCCTTATAAGTGGAAAGGAGAAACTTTACTAGAAGCTGATTATAATTATTTACGTCAAAGAGAACAATAATGTAACAACTTTCCAGGTGGAAAGTTGCATTATTTGGATTGATGGGAAGTCCTTTCAAGCTGCAAAGTAGATTCTCTGCTGGAGGAGATAATGTCATCCGCTTTTGAGCTGTAAAGTAAAGCGGGTCTGGTGGAGGTAATAATGTTTGCTTTTGCATTGTAAAGGCAAAGTGGAAGCAATAATTTGGATCACTTTTGAGATGTAAAGTGATCAAATAATTCAACATTATCTTTGGAATCCACTAATTTTGGAATTGACATCTACACATGGATACGTCACGATGTAGATAGGGTGATTAAACACCTTGGCGAGTTGATTTTTAGAATCTTTTGGCGTTCCTTATCGAGCTTGTTCTCATGGTAACGTCTTTTAATACTTTTAAGTACATCATCAACAGATAATTCAAAATCTATGGGATTTCGAGGAATTGTTAGTTGAATAAGCTTTGATGATAGCTTTAATTTGCTTGAGCTTATCATCAATGCTAATTGAATTCCACCATCTTAATAGAAACTGTCTTTGAAGGACGGTTGATTAAAGGATCCTTTCCAATAGCGTTCATTTAAATCCATGGGATTTTGCAATCTAAAGAAGTGGGCGAGATTTTGCCCTTGGATCATCTTCCTCGGATTAATAGCCTTAATTTTGGGGATCCATCCAATCATTAAAGATTTCTTTTGCGGAAGAATATTTAATTACTCAGTAGTTCCTACTGAACCATCGGAAGATCTTTTGATTTGTCTTTGTTCATAATGAACATCCAGAATGTTATCGCTTATCATTGAAAAAATGACTTCATCATTGCTTACACATAACACCAATAATTTTGCCAATTTTGTATAAATTAGTGGAGGATAAAATATATTTTCTCTTGGAATGGAGTTAGACCTCATTCACTTTGATGAAAGATCTTTTGTATAACGCATTTTTTATACAAAATTGTATGATTCGTCTGATCACGAACATGATTAATCTCAACACATTTTAATTGTGTTAAGATTTTTTCATAATTCTCTCTTGAGAGATTAGATTCAAATGGGAAAGGATTGTTTCTCAATTATCTTTCAAATAAGGCCCGCAGATTATTTATTGAATAATAAGAGGATTAATTTCAATAATATTCTTATTATTTCTTTAGAGAAATAAGCGGTTTTGTACACGACATCTTTTAGGGATGGTGTTGCGACTTTAGAGTTTTACCCTTTTAAATTTGAAAGGGGCGATGTACCATATATAGGTATGTCATGATCATTATCAGTTGAGTTGGCCGGATCTTTTCTATTAGGCGCGACCCTCCTCAGAAAAGAATTACCACCTCGGTTAGGAGAAGACATCTTTCCATGTTAGGGGTTCCACCCCTGATCGTCCCTGTAAGAATTCACAGGTTAGAAAATCAGGAAGAGAATTTTCATTACCTTCGATGAATTCAATTTCAAAGTCAAAGACTAACAACTGAGCTTACCATGGTGCAAAAATATACTTAGAAACTAAATTTTTTACATCTTGTTCAATTATGTATTTGACTGAAGAACAATAATAAGAAGAATGTGATTTAATAAATCATCTTGAAATTTAGAGATGCTTTTGACTAATAAAGCATTTCTTTTTTTAATAATAATTGAGAGTAGGATTCCATCTCCCAAAACAAAGCAACTAATTCAACTTTTTTTCGTTGTATACCAATAGCCTTGATCGAGGCAGATCAACAATTTTGAAACTCGATCAAGATTTAAGACAAGGAAGGTTCTTAACCCTTTCTTTAATTTACGCATCCATGGTATGAATATCGACCATGGTGGAGTCTTTTCAACTGTCAAAGAGTGTACATCTTGGCAAGATAAAAAATTAGCTACATAGTTGAGGGCTCCTAAGAACCTCTATAATTAATTTTTATCCAGAATAATATCAAGAAATTTGTCTGCAAATTCAATACTTCTATTAATTGGAATAATAGAAGCATTGGAAATTATATGACCCAAAAACCTTACTTCAGTTTGAAATAATTTAATTTTGGCTCAAATAACTAAACCATTTTTAAAATTAACCATTTAAATATTTTTAAATGATTAAAATATTCTTCAATAGTATTTGAAAAGATAAGAACATCATCAATATAAAAAAATATATTTAAAATAATCTTTAAATATATTATTCATAATATGTTGAAATTTAAGCATTTTTAGTCCAAAGGCATTACATTCCATTCGTAATGTCAAGGGAAATAAAATGCTTTTATGATCCCAATCTTTAATTGGATTGCCAATAACCATATTTTAAATCAAATTTGAAAATATTTTTGCATTATGCAATCTATTTAATAAATCCCTTTTATTGAATAGATATCAATCCATTTTAATACTTTATTTAGAGGCTTGTAATTTATTACAAGTCTGGTCTCCTCTTTCTTTTCGTGAATTCATTACATAGAATGCTGTACAGCTCCAAGGAGTAAGATTGCGAATTATTCCTTTTTTAATAAATCGCAATTTTCTTTACATAAAGTAAGATAATGCTCTTCATCTAAGGATGAGCTTTAGTGATGTCCTTCATTGAGCTAAATGAACCATTCTTTCCAAAGAAGCAATTGGGTTGTCCCACAAACTTCTTTTGGAAATCTTGGAGCAATGATTAATTTTCTTGAACTTGGGGAAGAAATTTGTTTAATAGTTAAACTAGTAATTTCTTCTTGTAAATAATTGATATGCATAGACTTATTATTAAGTCTATTCATTTCATTTATGATAATTTCTTTAGATTGGTGATAAAATAAGTGATTGATTTCTTTATTCCAAAGAAAACACTAAATTCCAGTATCATCAATTCTAGTGATATGCATTATTTTAAGAAGAAAAGGAGTTCCCAAAATAATGTGTTGTGTCAAATTTTTGACTAAAATAAAAGGTATTTGAATACAAACATCATCTTGACACATGATCACAGATGATAATTTATACTTAATCTGTAGAGATTCACCATCGGCTGCCCTTTAACGCTAGTTTTTTTCAAAATATTTAGAAGGAATTATCCTTCTGTATACAATTTAAATCGCTCCACTCAACTAGAGCGTTAAATTTGGTAAAATAAATTCTTTATTTATAATTAATTTAATGGAAATATACCATTTCGGTATATTGCTTTTGAATATTTTGAAACTGGTTCTTGAAAGAATCTTATATATTTTCAAATGAATTGGGCGTATTCTGTTTTAATTCAAGATCCATAAGACGTCCACTCATTGATTCTTGCTCAGCTTTTATTTGTTGAACTTCTATTTTCAGTTGCTTTAATTCAGATTTTAATTCTGTTAAAGTAACTGAAGAAGAAGATGAACTCGCTTCTCTCTTAAATACTTCACCATGGAGTATATAGAGGCTTTAACTCAAATTTTACTTTATCTTTCTTCTTATCATTAAGAAGATTTATAATTTTATCATGAGTTGAATCATCTTCAACTTGTGCTAAAAGTTTAATTAATTGATCTTTTGCTCATGAGGATAAAAGACCGTATATATTAATAATATTTAATAATCTACGGAAGATTTGCAACAGTTAGATTTATCAGAATCAGATGAAGATGAGGATGAAGTGTTTTCTACTTCTTCAGATTCTTTTCGAATCGTTGTGAGTAGAATCTTTTAGGGGTTTGTTTTAACCCTTCATCAATGAAATTCACAACTTCTTCGACCGCACATGCATAAGTGACGACCACACATTTATAACACTTTATTTCTCTTGTCTCTTTGGTTTTAGAACCAGAGGTGCGAGAATATTTAGATTTATACGTGAATTTCTCACATTTTTATGGCATGATTTTTCACGTTTAGGAAAAACAATCTTTTTTTTTCCTTTATGTTTGGAAGGTAAGACGGAGGATCACAAAGCTGAACGATCACGAATTTCCAAGCCGCTCAAGCAGCGTTCCTTTTCATTTGATCTTTAATTTAAGATCGAACAAATAACCAATCTTTTTAATATGCGAAATAAGATTTCCATATGTAAGTGTTTCATATGGTTCCATCGTAAAGATGGAGAGTTTTGACCTTTTGCAAATAGATTGGGAAGGCCTTCAATGAATTTTGTTTCCAATGAAGGCTATTGGCATCATAAAGCATCATAATGCGTGCCAGAAAAATATCCTTATACCATCAAAAATGGGTTAAGGATGGACATCTTGATTTTTGGAGTAAAGAGCGAGTTTTTTCTTCTTGATCTCCAATGGATCTAGTAAAATGATCTATAATTATTTGAAAAAGATTATAGATTGAATTTTCATTAGGTGTTTGCTATTCTTTTGGAAGATCCTTAGTACTTAAGTCAATTTTGCTAAGGAGATCTTCCTTTTGAGGAACAGTGAGAAAATTATCCCACCATCATTTCAGAGTTCCAGAGAATCCTGAAATGATGGCTCGAGTGACAATATGAGGTTTTGCTGCTGCTTGATGTCTAGATTGAACAGCAGTAGCGAACATAAGCATTCGATGAAGGGTATGAATGATTTGATGTTCAGAAAATCCATCAATATTCCATTCATACAAAGAATCTCCATCATAGGAATTTCCTACGAAATGAGTATCTTCCTCAAATAATAAATCAGGAGGTGTTGGTTTTTTATAATAATGTTTTTCCAAATTTTTCTTGGGATAAGAAAGTTTTTGGATATCAAAAGGAGGATGTGAATCTTGTAATTCTTGAAAAAGGGTTTGAACTTTTTCAACATTACTTTGTTGATCAATTTGATCAGTATCACTTTTGGTTGAGAATTCATTTGAATTTTTTTTCGATTGGCTGATATCTTCAAAGGCTCCAACATACTTTTCTCTTAAATTTAGAATCAAATTCGAATGTCTTGAAGAGGCTTAAGAGCAAGTTTAGAGGTGGTTGGATAAAAGGTTTCACAAATGAGTTTGTACTAGTAGAAGCTCTCTCTGAAGCTTTGCTAGTTTCAAGGCTAGAAACCTTTTTAAGCATCGATCTATTTTAGACTCTAGGCTAAAAAAGATGATCCGATTATTTGAAGTGACTATTACTATAATTAAGTTGTTTAATTATAGTAATAAATTCCTTTAATTTGTGTATCGAACTTATTTTTTAAGGAAATTAAAAGTTTTATCATCCACCATTTTTGCAACTGATGGAGGATAAGATGATTTAATAATTTTTTCTTGTTCAGTTTGCCATTTTTTGGTAGTCAAAACTGCAACTTCAGCGAATTGAGCATAATAACTGCAAAACCAATAAAAGGAATATTTTGTTTTGACTATTTCTTTCTCCATTTTCTAGAAATATAAATAAATTTCGATTTGGCTTTGAAGTAAAACTTATACCAAGTACGAAAGTTATCGTTCTTAGGTGAAGTATTCCTTGAACTACTTCTAGTCTTAGAACCAATTAGCTCATTAAGACTAAAGTTCATTTTATGGAGTGGGAGATTGGTTTTCTCTCACTAGATGATAAATATGATTTATGTTTAGGCCAAGCGCCTCGATCGATAGTTAAGGAGTTTGAGAACCATCCGATCTGGACTTCACTGAGGTTTCAGAAGGGATCGAAACCCTAGGAAGTGTGATAGATCGACGAGGGTTGAATCTGACTTCAACATCGCCATCAGCTGTTTGAATTATCTAATCAATATCTTAATTGATGAACGGTCTTGGTGTGACCGCAGATGGTATGGTCCATGATTCTGGAAATACCACCTCATTCCATTTAATCACTCTGTTAGTAGCAATATGAGATGCTAATGATTTGATCGTTGTCCGGTTGAATAACTTTCTAGGATTTAAAGTATTTAAAACTGAAAATGGATTCGAAAATTAGGCAATTTGTAACACGGGAGAAAATCATAACCATAAAGCGTAAATGTAATTTTAAAGCTTCAAAAGGTTTATATCGAAAGAGATAAACTTAAATTGGAAAAGGTATTGAAGCCCGTAAGAGGCTCTCCACAACACTCATAAGAGATTGTGCCCAATGAAGGCATCTGCCATATCTTAGACTGGCTAATATATAAGCATTTAATCTTTTGAGAGTTAAGGGTTTAAATGCTACCTGTATCATTCCAATATGGATATACTTGAAGTCTTGCATATATCTATGCAGATCATCATGAGTTAGTAGATAAATGATTTTGTCCATTTAATCTATAGTAATGGTTTGTTCTACGATTTTCACCGAAGATTTTCCCTTAAAATCAAAAGTTTCAAATTGATAAATGATAGCCTTTGATGAATTCAATATAAACAAGAATATATTTAAAATAGTCTTTAAATATATTATTCATAATTAAATTCATATGTTAGAAACCAAATTGGCATGAATAATGTTCTGTTAATCCCATCATAGCGAGAGGTTGGCATGAATAATATTTTGTTTAAGTATTGTATTTACTCAAATAATAAATCAGGAGGAACAGGGAGAGACGATGTACCATATGGTGATCCCATCAATTGGCATATATTACATGTTAATCCAATTCTTGTAGGACGATGTACCATATCGATCCCTTAGAAATGTTCTTTGGAAGATACTTAGTGAGAAAAATTATCCCACCATCAGAATGATCCCATATCTAAATGCTGATCTTTCTTGTAAGGCCAACTATGACAATCTTAACCATCATAGTGATGACAAGAAATGAATTCGGTTCCACAAACTATTTGTGATTCGACTTGATTATGATTTGTTCATTATTATTGATTAACTAATCAAATGAGCATGAACATTTTATAGATATTTTAAAGCTAGATGAACAAACTTGAACATTTGACGTCGATTCATTTTATGTTCATGAATAATATCGTAAATGAGCTCGATTAAAGCTTGTTCGAACAATATTGTTTAAATTCTTGTTTTCCAATTTTAATAAACTTTAATTGAAACAATTCATGTATATTTCTCATCAAACTGCTAGTGAACAAGCTCAAAGATTGATTAAAGCTCATTTATATCATTAAAATGAGTTGCTTGTTATCAAGTTCAATATTCTCAATTTGAATCCTCATGAACAAATTTGAGATGAGCTTGAAGAAGATTTTTAAACAAAGTTAAACTTGAACGTCACCTTAAATTCTTGAATCAAGCTGTTGCCTGCTTTGATAATAAAACAAAGCTTGAACTCAAACAAGCATATACTGCTTGTGGCAAGGTTAGGATCATGCCCGCTTTGTGGAAAATAGCAGCTAAAGTTCAAGAAATTTATAGTTTGTTGCTGAGCAACGGGCTTTCTCCTCCTGGGAATGCCTAAGATATAGATCTATTTTTCCCTTCTTTCTTTCTCTCTCTCAAGCCAAATAATAAGAGAAACCAACAAAATACCATCAACAGAGAAGACGATGACATTATTAACTCAATTGGTTCTAATGGTATTTGCATTTTTTGAAGTCAGAAACTAAGGCTTGAGTTACAACCTGCAAGGTACTTGTCTTTGGTTTCGCAGCCGGATGGATTTGCATGCTCAGTAATTCTGCCATGATAAAGAGAAAGTTCAGTGAAGAGATTAACGGAGATAGTTCCTATATTAAACTATAAATGAAGGGTTACAGCGGCATAGAAAGTGGTGGAATTGATCTAAATATTAAATTTTAAATGTTAAGTTGTTTGGTAGGCTTTTAACATTCTCCTCTGTAAATAAAAATTTCTAAAATATAAGTATCAAATATATAAATTTTATGATTTAATCAATTTAAATCCAAATAATATTAAGAGAGAGACCGTTGACCATCAATCTGAAATATAATATTATAATGGTAATGATTCATTGCTCTTTAGTAATATTTTGTATTAATGTTTTATTGATGCGAGATGATATTGAATTCATTAACAATAAATTCTTTCATAATGAAAAACAAAAGATATTAATTTATAAAGAAAAAAATATAAAGTAATTTTAATCAAATATAAATTTTTTAAATTTAAATGAAAAACAAATTTTAAATATGAAAATATAGATGTTTTAAGCTTAAGTCAAAATGTTAGTAAATTAAAGCAAACAATATATAAATTTTAAGTTTGATAATGTAGATATTTACATGATTTGACCAACTCAAGACCTACATTCATACCTAGCTAAACCTGAATTAGGATTCCGCTACCCGTAATTTGATTTGCAAACTTCTTTCTTAAACGTGAAGAGAGTCAACACACTAACATACTCTCTTTTGGGCTAGTGTAACCCAACATTCTCTTATACACAAAGCAACATCTTCTATAAGAAAATATTTTAATCAAAATTTTAAAAAGCTTTAAAAGTGAATGAAGCATGTATACTTTCTAATCTCTCACACATAACAACAAAAATTAGTTATTTTAACATAATGAAAAGATCAAAATAAGCAAAATACATGGTACAAAATCGAAATTTTATCAATAATGAAAACAATTGAGTTAGACAAACACTTGAAAATTGATTGAAAACTATTTGATATCTAATTAAAAAATAAAATTAATTAATTTTAATCAAAATATGCCATGTAATATATGAAATCATAAATTAAAAATTAAATGAACATAATGGAATGAGAATTAAACTAAAATTCATCATAATTATAAAATGATTTATTAAATAATGCTAAAATTTTAATATATTAATGAAATTTTAAATTTATAGGTTCACTGATTTTTTTTAATCAAGTTGCATCCATTACATGAAATTGATGGGACTTATCACCTTAAATCATCTAATTAAACTTGAATTGGACTAATTGATTCATGATTGGATCCTATTAGCTCCATTAGATCATACCTTTTAGCATATACACTCACTCACCTTTTGGACACATTAAACCAATATGAAAAAATTGATTTTATTGGATCAAATAGAGCCAACCTTAGGGTGTTTGTAAGTGGTTCATGAATAAATTAATCCCAAGACCCTTGATCTTGACTTGGTCAACCCTTTAACCAATGAACGTAAAACCTAGCCCTTTAATTCCCATAAACCTAAATTAATATTCAAATGACCTAACTAATGCACCTTGTCAAGACCTTTGGTTAAACCGATCTTATGGGTTGATTTGATTCTATAAAAGTTAAATTAACCTAAGTGAACTATAAGTGGTGGACCCAATCATTTTAAACATTCATTGACCAACCTAATTTTGGGTTCACCCTTTGGATGCCATGTTTAGTTCTTGTTTGAATCATATTCAAAATATGTTTGAATTATATTCAAATTTTATTGATTCTTGTTCAAACCTTGCTAGATTAGTATTCTAAAATGATCAAAAACATGAAGCAATATAGGTTTGAGTATGGATTAAACATGGATCATATATGAACTAAAAATTACTTGAAAGTTTTTTTTAATCTTATTTGAACTAATTTCAATCATACAAGACTTAAAAAAATAAGTACTCCTTTATCAAACCTTATAATATATTGTATTATGATACATATTGCAAATCTTATTAAAAATATCTTCATGCTATGAATAAATAATTATCAAATCATTTTCAAATCTTACATGAACTTTGTTTGATTTGTATTCAAATCATATTCAACATGGTTTAAACAAGATTTAAATATTGTTCAAATAAAATTTGAATAAGTTTCAAACATAATTTATATGTAGACCCAAATATTATTATAACATGATTTGGACCTTATTTGAAGCTTATTCGAGCCAATGTTTGTTGTGACAATATGCAAATGAGTACTTCACGGTTCATGAGTAAGGTACTTTGATCTAAAATCAACTTTTGGACATATTTCTCCATGAAAGTAAATTGCAAACATATTCTTCAATTTTGGTTTTAATGAGGCGTAATATGAAAATCCTTGAAACTTTGGCATGTTAGAATTTTAGGATCCGTTGTAAGCAGTTTTATAAGGATGATTGTAATTTGTTTTGAGAAGCGATTTTGAAAAAGGTATTATAAATATTTTAAAAAAATCAAATGAAAGTTTTCTAATAGTACCACACTCTAACAATTTTGGTTCTCAAAAAATAATTTTCATTATAAAATTTTCTCAAAATCAACCAAAAAATTGATAGCCAAACACAGCTATGATTATTTTTTGAAAAGTAAAACAACTATAAAGCTGACATACCCTTAGGTGTTGTTTGCGATCACTTTTGTTTTTTATTTTTTGTTTTACATTTTTATTTTGTTTTGTTTAAGTTTTGTTCTACAGGAAAACATGTTTGATATTAATTATTATTTTAAAATACTTAACACATCTAAAATCTATTTTGAGTATTTTAAAATAATGTTATTTATTTTAAAAAACAAAAATAAAATCACAAAAAATGCTCTAAATAAACATGTTTTCAAAAAACAAGATAAAAAAATAGAAAATAAAATTGATCCTAAATAGCCCCTTAGTAAACTTTGGTATAAATGTGAAGATTGTTATTTTTGTTTAAAATGTTCATTAAATTATTTTTCTTGGCATCTTCAAAGCTTTGAAATTTTAGAATGATGATCTACACATTACTAGTAATTTTATACAGCTTTTTTGGAGAGTGGTGAACTTGTCATAGAAGTTTTCGATACTTATTTGTTCATCCATTACTTTCTAGTATCTGCATAGCTTGATTGATCAACACCAAAATCAGAACAGTGCCTTCTCTGCTAGAGAAGTTTTTTTGCTAAGAAATTGTAAGACGAGTAAATGTTAGCGATGGCTTCTATTCCACCAAAAAAAAAAAAAAAGCTGATGTCTTATATTGAATTATTTTACGGACATGAACATAAGAAAATGTAGAGAAAACCTTTGGATTGATTTTGAATTATGCTATCAAGCAAATTAAAGCCTAGGCTTAATTATAAATGTTATGACACTATATAGCCTATATAGCTTAATTATAGATACCAAAATTCAGGTTAAAGTCTTACAATGTTGTAGTGCTAAGTGAGCTTTTTTATAGCCTATATAAGCAAGCCATTTCACACACACACCAAGCACTTATGATCAAATATTTCTAAAGATCTAGATCAAGTTGACATATGGAGCTCCCTATGAGGTGATTTGACTAAGTCAATTCAACAATTTATTACATGGAGTTGACTTCATCATCCGGACAACATGAAGACCAACAATTGCTTAGCATCACAAATATAATTCTATTATTTGAATCTTGAATTATTTTCATTTTGTTATATATGCAATGGTAAAAATGTAAATAAAGAAAAATTTTGTATTAAATCAATCTATAAATTGTTAGTCAAAAGTTGGAAAAAGTGTTACTAAGCACTATTTAGGTATTAACGCGTCGATTCAATCGATCGTAATAGCATTTGATAAACGTATTAAAGAAGTTGTCATGAGAAAGTTGTGTTTTTCAACTTAGTAGGATGTTTGATGTCAAAAGATATGAATTTTTTAAAAAAAAATTATAATTATTGTATGCTTTGACACCAACTTCTTCTACAATCATCATTACATTTTCATATATATCCCAAATAGACCATAAATCTCACACTGGTCATTGGTATTGAGAGATTTTCATATTAATAAAATCTAATAGCATTTTATCTCTCTCTCTCTCTCTCTCTCTCTCTCTCTCTCACACACACACACACACACACACACACACCCTCCCATTCATTATGTACACTTTTTTCTCTATTTTTACTTCTTATTATACTCAAGATGGTTCACATTGGATAAAATGTGCCATTATATTTCACCTAGATAGAAGTAGAGCTTCTAGCTTGTGTTGAAGTATTATTGGATATAGGTTGAGATTACTTGTTTTTTACTTATTACAAGTATAAGTCTTCACCTCGTATACCTCGTATTTTGTGTTATTGAGACATAAGTCAGCATTAAATAAATAAATAAATAAAAATAAAATAAAAAATAATAATAATAATAATAATAATAATAACATAATAAAATAATAAAATAATAAAAGTCTAGCATTCTAATTAATTTTCAATTCAAACATATATAAATTTTAAATTCAAATATATAAAAGCTATAATATGAGAGGTTGAAGTGCTTACTAAGTTTCTCAGTAATTTCTAATCATTCCCTTTAGCTTTTGACAAAACTATTCTCGTTTGATATTTTCCCTATTTTCCAACTTGATTTTCCAAACTAAGTAATTCTTTAATCATAATCTTTGAAATTCATTGAGACGATAATTGCATACTTTAATCGAGATTTAGTTAGAGATTTCATCTCCTAAGATGGAGATCTCATCTCCCAAGATGTAATTTACAGATTTCCTTCTAGGGAGCTTGTAACTTAGTTTAAATTAAACTCTATCTTACTACATATATACTGATTTATATACCCAAATTTTTAAGTAAAATAAATTCTGAGTAATGGCCTTCATTGCATTGTAATTTTAAACTCATTAAATTTATAAATGATAAAATTAAAAAGAGAGTCGCAAATAAATAGTAATAAATTGAAATTTTGTGTGGACTGAATCAATATATTGAATTCTTCTTAAATCAATTAAATTTATATAATGATAAGACTGACAAAACAACTATTAGTAGATAGCATTAATGTGAATTTTTTGCCGAATGAAATCTTGAGAGACACACAATGGTGTTGATCCTACTTTTAGATGCTACATTTTATTATAAATAAAATAACAAAATATTAATTACTTATTTTTAAAATGTTGTTGTATTTTTAATATAATAATAATAATAATAATAATAATTATTATTATTATTATTATAATACTTTTGCTTAATTTCAACATCACATCTAAAATTATTTAAAAATAATTAATTTCAACAAAATTTGAACAGTCGTTCTTTATTTATTTTTTTGTTCAATTTTAAATTAAAATAATAAAATATCTTCACCAATTCAGAGCACAGCTAAATATATACGATAAAGATAAGCTCTATAATATCATTACGTAGTCATTCAATAGAAGCTTGAATTATGTAAAAAAATAATAATAAAGTATTTCTACATTATAAACTAAAGAATACAAAAAATTTCACAAATATCTACTTATAATTTAAATTATCTTTTTTTATTTTTTTACTGTCAAATTCATCTATTTACACATACTCAAATCAAAACTTTAAAAATTTCACAAATATGAAAAATATAAGTTAGGCTTTTGTTAAGAAGTTCAATATTGCTATGATAATTTAAAAGATTGAGATTAAAGATGACTGTTTTGTAAATATATAAAATTATATATATATATATATATATATATATAAGCTTCTAAATGAAAATATTTAAAATATAGCAAGTCTCTAAAGGAGAAATTATTACACGCGGAAGTTCGCATAGCTCGTGACTAATATAATATCGCAGACAGTATATAGCATCTCAGATATAATCTAAATTGTATATATATATTATGTATTATATATAATCGATGGATAATCTTATTGAAGTCAGATGTAGAGCTACAACCAAAATCTGCATTTAATAATTTATCCTCCCAAAAGATTGCATAGAGGGTGGAGAGCCCTCCTCTCAAAAAATTTGTGGCTTCTATCCTTCAAATATAACCAATATTACATATTAATGTTAAGTGGTCAATCTACTTGCTCTTTCATAGTCTATGATAAAGGGGAAGTTGTTGTCCATTGGTCCAAGGCAAACACCATATCAAAGATGCTTGAAAAAAATAGGAGTTTGATGTGAAAATTGCATAAAAAATTTAGGTAAGAACAGAGCTAGGTAAATACTATGAACTTGATTTGGTTTCCTTACAATCAAGAATCTTTGGAATGCTTTATTAGGGTGTTGATTTTCTTCATGATTTTACTTTGACTACTTGATGTTGATTTCTTGTTCCAATTAGTTGGTTGAGGTCTTGTTCTTTGGAGAACACGGGTTTTAATCGGAACGCATGAGTGTGTGAGTTTGTCATGAAAATGACTAAAATGATCCAAAAGAAGAATATTGGTTTTCTCCCTTCTTCGGCTATCCTATTTAGTTTGGAAGATACATGGATTTTTCTCTTTAGCCATAAATGTTTAAGAGTCCATTGGTTTTCTACAAAAAGTAAAGTATTTTGAATATAGAGATTTTAAGAATTTTAGTATTTAATAAAAAATTTGAAATGCAATATAAAATTTAAGGTATTTTAAATTCACATTACGGTTCAAATTTGGTGCATTTAAAATTTTCTGAAATTTGGATAATTTCTAAATACACTGTTCGATATAAAGTGAGGCTGAACACCACTGTTGTTGTTTGACCTTCGCTTGCTGATGATCGTCGTCCGACACCCAGCCAATGTCATGTCACCATCAAAATTATGAATATTTTATTTTGCATTACATGAGTTTATCAAAAAAAATATAAGACATTTATAAGATTTTCAACTTGATATGGCTCTCAAAATATGACTAAATAAAGCAAATCATGTCATATATGATTTTGAGTCAAAACCGATCGAGATCAAGCACTTAAAATATCAATCTTTGGGACATCAATTAAATCCCATAACAGCTCTCAAATATAGAGTGTTTATAGTCAATCATCCTCGACGATCTAACGAGCCGAGATCTCATAATTCGACTTCATTTGGGCATCCAAATGCTCAAAATACATCAAATGATCAAGGAATCATCTTGAGTCGTCCGATTGGGAGTGGACGCTTTACATGAATTTAAAAGAATCTCCTCCCATCTATAAATAAGCCTTCATTCCTCATGGGGGCCAAGTGAAGAAGAAGAGAGGAAGAAGAAGAAGAAGCAAGTAAAGAAGAGAAGGAGCGAGCAAGGAAGAAGAGGAAGAGGAAAAGGATAAGAAGAAGAAGAAAAGAAAGAAAAGGAAGAAGAAGAGAAGAGTCAAAAGGAAGAGGAAGAGTCAAGGAAGAAAAGGAAGAGTCAGCGAGGAAGAAGAGGAAAGCAAGAGGAAAAGAGAGCTGAAGAAGATCCTCAAGATCGCTTAAGAAGAGACTTTCTGGCCATCAACCACCGCATTACCACCGTATCACTAATTGTACGATTCACCTGGTTACTCAGATCCACCATCGACAATTACAACTGATCATGTTATGGATTCCTCTCATATGCAATTCTGTAATCCGGATCGAAGACTTTGTACTCAAACATACATAGTGGAAGCATCGAGCTAGGCCCGTGGTTTTCCCTCTTCGAGGTTTTCCACGTTAAAATTCCTGAATGTCGTTCTTTAATTACTGTGTCTGGACTAATCGACAAGGCTAAGTAAAACTTTCACTCTACCATGATTTTCTAGACGCAACACAACTTAATAATTTAAATATATTATTTTAATTAACATTATATTTCAAATTCAACAAATCAAATTGCCCTTAAATAAAATATATTGATTGCTTTCTTAAACAATTTTTTCAAGCTGTTAAAACATTCATGAAAAGCTACAAAACAGCAGGTCAGTTTGGAGCTTATGGAGAACTGCTAAACTGTTCAGGAGCCACGTTAGGCTTGCAAAACTAAAAGGTACTTCACAGACTAAATGCAGCCACATGAGTTTTCTAGGTTAATGAGCAGAGCAGAACACTCAGTACTACATTTTGAGCTACCTTGTCCAATTTTCTTGTGAAAGCTTCATTAAGATGATCATGAAATTGGACTTGGAAGAGTACATTAATCATGATTTTGAAGATATCGATTTTTAAAAATTTCCAGCACTATATAGCCGAATATTCACATGATTAAAAATCAATCATATATTTATGAACATTTTTTAAAAACTTAAAAAAAATTAAATTTAAGAGCAATCAATCAAATCAATTACATTAATTATTAAATTATCAACTTAGTATTTGTCGATTCGGAGTTTAGTTATTCAAAACTCGTTAATTCATTTGTTTTATCATTATATAACACAAAATATAAAGATAAAATAATATTATATTGATTCAAATTTATAATTATAGAGTAAAAATCATAAACTAGTTTATATATTCAAAGGCCTCTATCATTTTATTTTCAGAATTTTTTTAATGAAATTTTTAGAGCTTTGTGATTAGGAAGGAACTTAATATCCTCCTCCCCCACCCCCAAGGGATCACCCCATCATGGCTCTGATACCAGCTATTAGAGGATATTTTAAGTAAATATTGATTTATTAAAAACTTACACAATTGCCAATCAGAAGCACAGGGAGAAAATACAAGAGAGAGCGGGATAGAGAAGAAAGGAAGGAAAACAAAGCACAATCAATGAATACAAAGTCTCCTTATATGGGGCAAAGGAGAAACTTCAAATGTACAATTATTACAATTATTTACATAGAGATAGTAACAACTTTCCGTGGAAAGTTGCATTATTCGAATGAGAAGTCTTTTGTAGTAGATTCTGGGTGGAGATAATGTCATGCTTTTGAGTAGAAAATCCAGTGAAGGTAATAATGCTTGCTTTTGCGTAAAGGCAAAGTGTAAGCATAATTTGGATCACTTTTGAGATGTAAAGTGATCAAATAATTCAACTGCATTATGCTGGAATCCACTAATTTTCGCCAGTGGATTCGACATCTACACCATCGAAGACTAATGCCGCGAGATGTAGATAGGGTGATTAAACACCTTGAGTTAATTTTAGAATCTTTTGTGGCATTCCTTATGAACTTCGCTCATGAGGGTAACGCCTTTTAATACTTTCAAGTACATCATCAATGTGATAACTCAAAATCGTGGGGTTTTGAGAATTGTTAGTAATAAGCTTTGATTATAGCTTTAATTTGCTTGAGCTTATCCTAAATGCTAATTGAATTCCACCATTTTAATAAAATGCCTTTGAAGAAGTTGATTAAAAGGATCATTTCAAGAATAACGTTCCACCCAAATCCATGGATTTGGCAGAAAGAAGTGGGCGAGATTTTGCCGTTGAATCATCTTCCTCATTAATACTAATTTTGCCGCATCCAATCATTAAAGTTTCTTTAATATGTTAAAAAAATATTTAATTCGCCCAAAGTAGTTCCACCATCGTAGAACCATCAAGATATTTGTTGATAACATCTTTGTTCATAATGAACATCAGAATGTCTTCGTATCATTGATAACGAAGAATGCCTTCATCATACACATAACATCAATAATTTAGGCCAATTTTGTACTGTAAATTAGTGGAGGATAAAAATACATTTTTCTCTTAGAATGGAGTTAGACCCCATTCACTTTGATGAAAAATCTTTTGTATAACACATTTGCTATATAAAATTGTATGGTTCATCTGATCACGAACATTATTAATCTCAACACATTTTAATTATGTTAAGATTTTTCATAATTCTCTCTTGAGATTAGATTCAAATGGGAAATGATTGTTTCTCAAATATCTTTCAAATAAGGCCCACGGATTATTTATTAAATAATCAGAGGGATTAATTTCAATAATATTCTATTTTATTTTTTTACAAAAATAAATAGGTTCCTGTGCAATGATATCTTTTAGGGATGGTGTTGTAGCTTTAGAGTTTTCACCATTTTCAACCGTTGTTGAAGAGGACGGTGTACCATATAGGTATGTCTTAAGGTCGATGCAACCGTTGAGTTGGATCTTTCTATTAATGCTACAACCGACCTCCCGAAAAGAATTACCACCTCGGTAGGATGAGGCATCTTTCCATGTGGGTGATCCACCGATCGAAGAATTCACGGGTTAGAAAATCGAAGAGAATTTTCATTACCTTTGATGAATTCAATATCAAAGTCAAAAACTGACAGCTGAGCTTGCTATGATGCAAAAATCTGCTTAAAAACCAAATTTTTTACATCTGGTTCAATTATGTATTTGATAAGAATAGTCAATCTGAAGAAGAAAGTGTTGATTTAATAAATCATCTTGAAATTTAGAGATGCTTTTGACAGAAAGCATTTCTTTTTAATAAAGTATTTTTTGAGTGGGATTCCATCATCAAACAAAGCAAACTAATTCAACTTTGAATTATTGTTGTTGAATACCACCGTAACCTTGATGAGGCATCAATTTCAACAATTTTAAAACTATCTAGATCGAGGTTAAGACAAGGAAGGTTCTTAACCCTTTTTTTTAATTTATGCCCATGGTATGAATATCGCACCATGGTGGAGTCTTTTTCAATCAAAGCTGCATCTTGTGCATGATAAAAATCAAGTACATAGTTAGGGCTCTAAGAACATCTAATTGGTTTTTATCAATAATATCGGAAATTTGTTTAAATTCAATACTTCTATTAATTGGAATAATAAAGCATTGGAAATTATATGACCCAAAACCTTACTTGCTTTGAAATAATTTAATTTTGGGCTCGTAAATAACTAAACCATTTTCGGATTAACCATTTAAATATTTTTAAATGATTAAAATGTTCTTCAATAGTATTCAAAGATAAGAACATCATCAATATAAACAAGAATATATTTAAAAGAATCTTTAAATATATTATTCATAATATGTTGAAATAAGAGCATTTTTTAGTCAATGGCATTACATTTCATTGGTAATGTCCAGAACAGAAAAGCTTTTATAGCGATCAATCTTTAATTTGGATCACAATGATTTTAAATCAAATTTTGAAAATATTTTTGCATTATGCAAACAATTTAATAAATCCCTTTTATTAGGAATAGGATATCTAATCCATTTTAATACTTTATTCAGAGGCTTGTAATTTATTACAAGTCTTGGTCTCCCTCTTTCTTTTTTAGCTGATCTCATTACATAGAATGTGGTA
This sequence comes from Cymbidium sinense, assembly GCA_021442155.1. Taxonomy (NCBI): domain Eukaryota; kingdom Viridiplantae; phylum Streptophyta; class Magnoliopsida; order Asparagales; family Orchidaceae; genus Cymbidium; species Cymbidium sinense. The sequence goes on from CM038220.1 coordinate 104,055,966, forward strand.
CAGCTCCATGGGGAGTAAGATTGTCGAATTATTTCCTTCTTTAATAAATCGATAATTTCACCTTTACATAGAGTACAATAATGCTCGTTCATTTGACAAGGACGAGCTTTAGTGCGGATGTCCCTTTCATTGAAATTATCAATGTACGAGAGTTCCACTAAATGAACTTTTCTTCCCAAGAAAGCAATTGGGTTCTCCCCACAAACTTCTTTTTGGAAATCTTGGAAATAATGATTAATTTTCTCCTGAACTTGAGGGGAAGAAATTCGCTGCTTAATAGTTAAAGTAGTAATTTCTTTTTGTAAATAATTGATATGCATAGACTTATTATTAAGTCTATTCATTTCATTTATGATAATTTCTTTAGGATTGTGATAAAAGCGGAATGTGATTTCATATTCTAAAGAAAACAATAATCATCAATTCTAGTTATGCATTATTTTAAGAAGAAAAGGAGTTCCCAAAATAATGTGTTGTGTTAAATTTTGACTAAAATAAAAGCATTTGAATACAAACATCATCTTGACACATGACCACAGATGATAATTTATACTTAATTTGTAGAGATTCACCATCGGCAGCCTTTAACCGTTGGCTAGTTTTTTCAAAATATTTAGAAGGAATTATCCCTTCCTGTATACAATTTAAATATGCTCCACTGTCAACTAGAGCAGTTAAGTTTGGTAAAATAAATTCTTTATTTATAATTAATTTAATGGAAATATACCATTTGTGGTATATTGCCTTCTGAATATTTTACAAGAAACCTGGTTCTTGAGTAGAATCGGCTTCTATGTTTTCAAATGAATTGGGCGTCTTCTGTTTTAATTCAAGATCCATAAGACGTCCACTCATCGATTCTTGCTCAGCTTTTATTTATTGAACTTCTATTTTCAGTTGCTTTAATTCAGATTTTAATTCTCATAAAGATCAAGAAGAAGATAGTACTGCCTCATGAAATACTCGCCATGGAGTATATAGGAGGCTTTAACTCAAAAATTTTCTTATCTTTCTTCTTATCATTAAGAAGATTTATAATTTTATCACGAGTTGAATCATCTTCAACTTGTGCTAAAAGTTTAATTAATTGATCTTTTGCTCAGTGAGCAAAAGACCGCATATTAATAATATTTTTGTAAAATTGTGATTTGCACAGTTAGATTTATCGAATCGATGAAGATGAGGATGAAGTATTACTTCTTCGATTCTTTTGAATCAAGTTGTGAGTAGAATCTTCATTGGGTTTGTTTTAACTTCACAATCAAGTTCACTTAACTTTCGACCGCATATCTGTTAGCATAGTGACCAGTACGGCCATATTTATAACACTTTGTTTCTCTTGTCTCTTTGGTTTTAGAACCAGAGAGACGAGAATGTTTAGATTTATACGTGAATTTCTCACGTTTTTTATGGCGTGATTTTTCACGTTTAGGAAAAATAATCTATTTTGTTTTTCCTTTATGTTTGGAAGGTAACGGACGTATCTGAGGATCACAGTTGAACTGATCACATAATTCTCCAAGCTGTTTTCGCTCAAGCAGTCGTTCCCTTTTCATTTGATCTTTTAATTTAAGATCAGAACAAATAACCAATCTGTTTAATAGAAATAAGGTTTCCATATGTAAGTGTTTCATATAATTGTTCCATAGTAAAGATGGAAGTAGCTTTGACCTTTTCTAAATAGATTGGAAAGACCTTCAATGAATTTTGTTTTCCAATGAAAGCTATTGGCATCATAAAGCCATAACGCTGCGGAAAAAAATATCCTTATACCATCAAAATGGGTTAAGGATGAACATCTTAATTTTTGGAGTAAGGAGAGTTTTTCTCTATGATCTCTAATGGATCCAGAAAATGATCTATAATTGTTATAAAGTCGCTCCCATTTGGTAGCTAAGAAGAAGTTTTAAGAACTCAAGCACTGCTAGATTCTTGAGCGTATCGCAGGCTTGGATTTCGCAACTCTGATAGTTGATCTGAAGAAGAATCTTACTGCAGAGAGCTCCAGTCGTAGTTTTGGTGGATCCTATGGAGGAAGTTAAGTATTATTGTTAACTATTTTGCATGTTAAAACATGCATGAACACTAAACAGCTAAAATTGACTAACAAATAATTCGCAATTTATTCCTGAATAATACATTCTATTGAACGAAACTATATTATTCGAGAAATCAAGTTTTCCAAAAGCCCTTCACTTCTTACCATTTAGTCAATCTTTCTTCTTCGACAGTGTTGGCTGCATGGTTCAGACTGAAGTATCCTCATTTGGCCATTGGTGCCTTAGCTTCATCTGCTCCAATCTTACAAATTGATCCAAATTTCGATCCATATATCTTCAACAATATCATAACTAAAGATTTCAGGGTATGCTCCCATCAGTACAATACATAAAATATATTTTTTTCCTTTTAATGATATAATTATAATTTGTATAATTATTTATAAAATATATTCATGTGCTTTGTTTCAGAGTGCAAGTGAGAACTGTTACAAGGTGATAAAGAACTCATGGGACGAGATAGATAAGGCAAACAATATTAACGTTGAGAAAGAAAAGATGGAGAACTCTTTAAGACTTTGCAAGTAAGAATCATAGTTACTTAATTACTCAAAAAAAAGCCATGCTTCTCAAATATATCCATTTAAATTAATTTATTTATTTTATATAAATAATTTCTGGCTTAATTTATTAGTTTGTCTTATATTAAAATATTCAATGTAGAGGCCAAGGTTTATCTGCCAAAGGCTGGTTAAGAAATGCTTTCATCTATGTTGCAATGGCTGATTACCCAACTCCTTCTACTGTCAAAGGCTGGTGAAGTGTTGTATATAGATAATATGTATTACAGCACAATTAATATATATCAATACATAATAATACAACATTTTACAATCAATAAATAGTAGTTATATATTAACTGAGTATCACATGATACTATATTATTAGAGTAAGATTATAGAGCTATATTCAGACTCTGAACTTAATAATCTCTCTAATAGAAAATGTGCGAATTAAATATTGCAAAATTATTTTCAAATTATTCAAAAAAAAAAGTGAGAATTTAATTAATATGATGAGGTGAAATAGACATGCACGGAATTTGAACTTCCAACGGGAGGAAACAGCAAAGAGAGCATCTTTCAGGAAACCACACAATTCAGCATACAAGACCGGACCGATTCGTGCGTATCTCATTTGCATGTAAAGCCTCGCTATTTTTGGCTCAGCACGGAATTTGGCGCACATGTGAGTCATTTTAATTTATCTTATTAATTAATTAAAATATAATGCAAGGCTATTTAATTTGTAATTATGAAGAGATTTATTATTATTTTTTTTTGCAGAATATTAAGAAAGCATTGAAGAGATTTGGGAGTAATATTATATTCTTTAATGGATTGAAGGATCCATGGAGTGGTGGAGGGTGAGTAGATAGCTTCTTATTGATAAGAATGTTAATTTCTTAGATTAATTTGTTAGTAATGTTGTAATTTTCGTATAAAAATATTTAATTATTTATTGATATTGTATTTGAACTAAAATTTGTTGTTCATGCTGTTTATTTGTATTCAAAATTTTAAAATAATATAGGTGTTAGTTTGTAAAAAAAAAAAATTTGATGTTTTATGCATAAATTTTCATTCATGTCTTCTAATATTTAAGCGAACTGTATGTATTCTTTTTTGATCCCAGGATTTTGAAATCTATTTCGAAGACACTGATAGCAATAGTAGCACCTGAAGGTTAGTATATAGAATCTCTCTCTCTCTCTCTCTCTCTCTCTCTCTCTCTAACACACACATGCATAAAAATCATTTATATTATCATTAGCCTATAATTAATTTATAATTTCAAATTTTAGGAGCTCATCATGTGGATCTAAGAGGATCGACAAAGGAAGACCCAAAATGGCTTCAAGACGTGAGAAAAAGAGAAGTCCATATTATTAAACAGTGGATTAAAGAGTACTATAAAGACTTCTCTATTTCGGAAAATATTTAAGTATTATTGATAAGTTATTTTGATATTCTATTATGCTTTTATTTTATGGTACAAAATAAATTTATTATACTCTCTTATAAAGTTAGATGGCATTCCCTTTAATCTATGGAGTTAATCTATTCTCTTATATCAATTTTTTTTTTTTTTTTTTGTATTGTTGTTGAAATTGGAAAGCATACAACTAATAAAATTATTCTCTAAGAATCTTACATGAGGATTATGTTTTAATTGAATCAAGCTGAAAAATTCCATCTGAAGCAAATTTATTTTTGTCAATAGCCCAAATTCCATTTCATAAACGAGAATATATCCATTACTTAAATTATAGTTATGTCAGCTGAGTAATATATAATATAACCATCGACAAATAGATTAAAATGAAAAATTATATTTTTCTTCTACTAAAAGACCACGCCTTCCTCTTTTATCTCACGACCATATAAAACTACAACTATAATCCATCCATCGAATAAACGATAGATTGAATAGATGATAATGTAAGAGAGGTGATCTTACTGTGAAGCTACTCACTTGAATTAGCAAGGCCAACCATCTTGATGTTACGGTCTTCTCAATCTCCGTAACGTACCTTTGGCAAGCTCGTTCTTGTTGCCACCGATTCCTTTCGTCCCAACAAAGACTCGATCACTGCCTAACACGGTTCGTACAACCATGGGTCAGAAAGTAGTGCATGCTAATGAGTGCGATCAGTTCGAAGAGGAAGAGGCCGAAGTGATCCGCACGACCGCCGAAGCCGATGCCATTGCGGATGCTATCTGAGCTGAAATTTACAGCACACTGAGAAGATAAAGAATTAGGTTTCATATATGAATTTGGTAAGAGGGCGATATGATGAAATTTTGTTCGTTAGACGCAATGTCATGGTGCAAAAGCTCCTAATTCTTGAAGGGTGATTTTCAAAGTATCTAAGTAAGCTTACATCTAATAATTCTTATTTCTTCCAATGGATTTATAGCATATTTTCTTGAGAGAGACAAACACGCTTTTAAGTTCCCCCAAGCATGCATCCAAGAAGCATTATCACCGCTTCTATCATCATTGCCATCAATGTTGCCATTGTGCCCATCTAAACCTCACCATCACCATCATCGCTCAAGGCCAAGTCATTTACCATTTGTCGCCTTCTCCTCGCTCCTCACTTCTCTTCCCTTCCGCTTGAACCAAATGGGCGATAGTGTTACACAGATCCGACCCCCAAACAATCAACAATCTATCCTAAATTTGGATAGTAAGTCACATGACACATTATGGTAAATATTAAGATTCCATACATTAATGGCTAATGCATTTGTAGGTCAATTATTTGTCTCCATTGTGTCCTATTATGTGTCAAATTCTCATTTAATTCAAGTATACTAAAGTCATTTTTATACATCTTAACCAAGTCATTTTAGGTCTACCTCTACCTTTCTTAACATAAGACAAATCTAATGCATCTACTCTCCTAATTAGATCATTAGACGACCGACGCTTTATGTGGCCAAACCATCTAAGGCGAGACTCTCTCTAATCTTATCTGCCACTGGAGCTACTCCAGCTTTTTCCCGAACATACTCATTTCGCATTTTATCTCTAAGAGTAAAGCCACTCATCCACCTGAGCATCCTCATCTCTGTAACACTTAACTTAATCTTATACTTCTCTTTTATTGGCCATCATTTTGCACTATAAGTCATTGCAGTCTTACCACCATCTTATAAAATTTTTCTTAAGTTTAAGTGGAACTTTTCTAACACACAAATGCAGGATGCATTCCTCCACTTCAACCATCCAACTTGAATTCTACTAATAACATCGACTAATTCCATAATTCAAGTTTCTCTTGGACTCCCTCTCTAGTCTCATCAACAAGAAGAATGTTGTCAGCAAAAAGTATACACCAAGGTACATCTTCCTATAAATGACTAGTAAGAACATCCATAACTAAAGCAAAAAGATAAGGGCTTAAAACTGATCCTTGATGTAATCCAACTGAAATAGGAAAATATTTTGTCAATCCTTGGACACAAGTCAACTCTAGTATATATATCCTTAATGACTTGAATATAACCAATATTAACTTCTTTATGTTCTAGAACTCTCCAAAGAACATCTCTTGAAATTTTATCATAAGCTTTCTCTAAATCAATAAATATCATATGTAGATCCTCCTTACTTTCTCTATACTTCTCCATCAACCTCTTAACAAATGTATAGCATTCATAGTAGATCTACCTGACATGAAACCAAACTGATTGTGAGAAATTTTTGTATCACATCGTAACCTATGCTCAATTACTCTCTCCCATAATTTTAATGTATGACAAATTAACTTAATTCCTCTATAATTTGCACACTCTTGTGCAACATCTTTATTCTTGAATATAGGAACCAACAAACTCTTTTTCCACTCATCTGACATCCTTTTAGTCTTTAAAATAACATTAAAAAGATTTGTAAGCCAAGAAATTTCTTGATCTCCTAAACATTTCCACACTTCTAATAGTTCCTACTGTTTTTCCACATTTCATTTTCGTTAAAGCTTCTCTAACTTCAGATTTACTAATACGACGATAAAAATAAAATTCTTTATTTTTGTTTAGAGTATTAAGGTTGCTAAAATCAATCGTACTTTCAGATCATTCATTAAAAAATTTATCAAAATATCTCATCCACCTATTTTCAATATTATTTTCTAAGCATTTTATTATCTTCATCCTTAATACACCTCACTTGGTTGACTAACTTATACATACATCTTTCACCTTCTTTGATATCTAATCTATTATATAAATCACTAAAATTAAATTTTTTGCATCATATATTTCTTTCTTAGAATCTCTACAGGTCACTTTATATTTTTCCCAATTCTCCATGTTTTTACATCTAAACCAAGTTTTATAACAATGCATCTTATTTCTTATCTTTTTTTTTCTTGCACACTCTGACTCTACCACCAACTATTTTTATTAAAAGAAGTTTTTCCTTTTGATTCTCCAAGCACATTTTTAGCAACTTGCTTAATTTCACTTGCTACTTTTTCCTACATAACATTAGCTTCCTTATGAACATCCCAAATTCTAAACTCTTGTAGCTTGCTCTTAAAAATATTTTTACTTGTATTCTTTAAGTGTCCCCATCTAATCTTAAGATAATAATTAGATATATTTTTCCTCTTACAATCTTTCATCTTAAAATCTAAAACTAATAATCGATGTTGGGTACTTAAACTTTCACTTGGAATGACCTTACAATATTTACAATCTAAACGATCTATTTTTCTTATTAGAAAATATTCAATCTGTGTTTTACTAGGTCCATTTTTATAAGTAATAATATGTTCATCTCTTTCCTTAAATACAGTATTAGCAACTACAAAATCATAAGCTAAAACAAAATCTAATATAATCCCACCTTCTTCATTAGTCACTCCAAATCCATAACCATCATGAATATTTTTAAAGTCTTCTATCACTCTACCAATATATCCATTTAAATCTCTAATAAATACTTTTTCTTCAAGAGATATCTTTTGTATTAATCCATCAAATTCATTACAAATTTTTTCTTTGGAATCTACATCCAAACCTACTTGAGGAGCATAAACACTTATAATATTGATAATCTTAGTATCAACAATAATCTTTAAAGCTATAATTGTATCTCCACATCTA
>CM038220.1:104063743-104225221 GCA_021442155.1 Cymbidium sinense
TTCGAAATAGATTTCAAAATCCTGGGATCAAAAGAATACTTACAGTTCGCTTAAATATTAGAAGACATGAATGAAATTTATGCAGAAAACATCAAAATCTTTTTATTTTACAAAGTAACACCTATATTATTTTAAAATTTTTGAATATAAATAAACAGCATGAACAACTAATTTTAGTTCAAATACAATATCAATAAATAATTAAATATTTTTATACGAAAATTACAACATTACTAACAAATTAATCTAAGAAATTAACGTTCTTAGCTACTCACCCTCCACCACTCCATGGATCCTTCAATCCATTAAAGAATATAATATTACTCCCAAATCTCTTCAATGTTTTCTTAATATTCTGCAAAAAAAATAATAATAAATCACTTCATAATTACAAATTAAATAGCCTTGCATTATATTTTAATTAATTAATAAGATAAATTAAAATGACTCACATGTGCGCCAAATTCCGTGCTGAGCCAAAAATAGCGAGGTTTTACATGCAAATAATATACGCACGAATCGATCAGGTCTTGTATGCTGGATTGTGTGGTTTCCTGAAAGATGCTCTCTTTGTTGTTTCCTCCCGTTGAAAGTTCAAATTTCTTGCATATCTATTTCACCTCATCATATTAATTAAATTCTCCCTTCTTTTTTTTTTTTGAATAATTTGAAAATAATTTTGCAATATTTAATTCACACATTTTCTATGAGAGAGATTATTAAGTGCAGAGTTTGAATGTAGCTCTACAATCTTACTCTAATAATATAGTATCATGTGATACTGATATGTATCCAATTTCTTAGATTGAATCCAATTCGATAATTGAGTCTGAATTGATGAGACTTGAGTTTGGTTGTGAGAGTTGACTCTGAAAGTGGAATGAACCCCATTGAGTTAAAGGGTTGAATCGTCGACGACGGTGCCTTCTCGGACCGTTGGATCCGCTTTTATCTTAACCGCTGGATCTAGACTGGATAGGTTTTTTCCGGTCGGTGATTGGAGCCGCCGATTTAGTGGGATTCCACCTGCCCTTGGATCTGCTGAGAGCGTGAGATTGATTTATTTCCTTCCGTCGATTTGTCTAGTGGATTACGTGTGTCGGACATGTGAGGACTTGATGCTTCAGAGATTGATGGTCGCTTGATTTGTCTAGATCCATGGAAAGCTCTGCCCTGATGAACCTGGGAGAAGCTACTGCTTCAATTGGAAAGGAGTTTAGGGTCTTGCTTATTCGGTCATTCAAGCCTCGGGATGCCTGGGGAGATTCTGAGAGAAGGAGGGGGGTTCCGAGAGAGAGATGGCCGGCCGCTCCTGATTAAAGACTATTCCCAAGTTCACTGGGAAATACGGAAGGAGGAGTGATCAGGGGAAGGAGAAGATTCTTGAAAGATTTCTTCGATCCTCTGTTTGCTCTTCTGATCTCTATTTATAATCTTTTTATGCTCTTCTTAGATCTCTGTCTTCTATGCTTTTTGTAACTAATTTCTGTTACATTCTGTTAAGTTGCTTGCTTCTGTTGTTCTGGATATTAGTGGTGTTTGTAGTTTGTTCTATTGGCCGTTATTTCTGTTATGACCTTGTATTTTACCTACGCTCGACAAGGCTTTTTTATTAAATGATCTAATGGCCTTGCTTTCATGGTCTTGGTTTTGAACTGCTTTCTATATCTTGTATTTAGTACTCTCTTCTTGATCTTATATTATTATTGATGTAAAGGTTTATCCTATCGCTCGTTGTTGTAAAACTATTAAATCTATCTTGTATTTTGTATTCTTTATTCTCTCGGTATGAGCATGTAATTTACTCCCTCTGATGTTATATTTTGGTATATTTGTAAAATCCTTTAGCCAACTTGGCCTTCTTCTATCCCTTTTGCTTCTGTTGTTGATTTGGGGATATGAACTCATATCATTATTCCTCTCCCCCACATAGACCTTGTCCTCAAGGTCAAAGTCAGAAAAAATATTCTTTATTTCTTCTTCTACACAGAAGCCTCAGTAGTAACCCTTCCCATTGTATTATGGCTTCTTTAATCTGTTGATCTCCTTTTAGGATTGTTCTGTGATCCCGAACTTTTATAGGTCTGATTAGCATCTGTCCATCTCTGAATTGTGTTGATAATTTGGCTGGGTGTATTGTAGAGTCCCGTCTCAGATTGCTAGATATATGAAATACATTATGTATTCTTGTTAGTGCAATTCTATTTTATAAGCTCCCTATTTTCTCGTAGGATTTTGAAAGCCATAAGATCTTCTTCTTTGCAATTTTGTATACCGGTTTGATGAAAGTTTGTCTATATGGTCAGAATTTAACTAACACCAAATCATCTACTTTAAATTGAAACTCTTCTATGTCTATCAACTATATTTCTTCGCTTTTGGGCTTGGTGTAAGTTTTTTTTTATTAGTTGTAGCATCCTGTCCCTCTGTTGTAATATTATTTCCACTTTTGTGTTGGTAGTTGTCTTCTCATTGTACTGTATTACTGTAGGAGGAAGTCTGTCATATACAATTTGAAAATGAGTTTTCTTTGTGGATGTATTGATTGATGTATTATATGAGAATTTTGCCCAAGGGAGGAACTATAACCACATCTTTGGTATTTCTAATACAAAACTCCTTATATATTGCTCTAGGATTATGTTGGTTACTCGCCCATCTCTCTGAGGATGGTGGTATCGCCAGTGTTTTAGTGTGGTCCACTTAACCCAACAATTCTTGTCAAAATTGCTCATAAAGTCTTCTGGTGAGATTATTCCTCGAGATATTAGTTTAACAATGTCAATGAAGATCGAGCTATATATTAAAACTGGTATGGTTGAGAAGTGAGCATATTTTGATAGTCATCAATCACTACTAATATAGTTATTTTATTATTGGGTACCCTGTAATAAAATCCATGATACTTCCTCCCAAATGGCTTATATGTAGTAGTAGTCCTGCTGGCTTCTGAGTATCATATTTGACTTGTTGACAAATATGACAGGTTAATACAAAGTGTTTAATATCTTTTTTCATATACTTCCAGTAAAATTGTTGAGTGATTTTGGCCAAAGTTTTCTGAATTCCCCCATGGCCTCCTACTGGTGTTGAATGTAATTCTCTTATAATCGTTCGATTTCGAATTTTGGGCTATGACAATCATATCTTTATATTGTATTAACCCACCATTTTGTAATTAGGAATAATTCGATTGTCGATATTTTCTGTCGCCTCGTAGAACTAACCTTTGTTTCCGTGATTTGTTGCAAAATATTGTTGAATTGAGTATATACCGATAGTGAATGACATCAATATCCCGCTTTATCAACAAGTAGGGCTTTCTTCAGATAAAATAGTTTTGGACAATGCATGCTTTGTTTGTAATCGGTTTATATTCAAATATATCCTAGGAGTTTGATTAAAAATCTTTGTTGTTCAAGAGTTTGAATTATTTGCTGCATTAACTCCCTTATGCTCTTTTGATCTGTTCTGATTGTAAATTTATTACCTAACAAATATTGTCTCCATTTTGCTACTGTTTCTGTTATAGCATACAACTCTCTTGCATATGTTGATGTTTTTTATAAAGATGATGAGAGCTTCTTACTAAAATAAGCTATAAGATGACTATTTTGTATTAGAACATCTCCAATTGTCAGACCATGCCGTTTCTATGATAAAAGGGTGAGCAAAATTTGGATAAGCTAATACTGGTAGTGAGGTCATTGCTTGTTTTAGTTTGACAAAGGATGTTTTTGCTTCTTTTGTCCATTGAAACTGCTGTTTGGCTAACATAGAAGTTAGTGAAGAGGCAATGGCTGCATAGTTTTTAACAAATTTTTTATAATAGCTAAAACCCAAAAAAGCCTCTTAACTCTTTTCGACTTGGGTAAAACCCATGTACGCTTGAATCTTTTGGGATCCACTATCCTCAGATAATATGTGTCATAAATACTCAATTTTGTCTTGTATAAATGAGCATTTAGTCGATAAACAGAATGTCGCTTGAGTTATTTCAATACCTTTTGGAGATGATTTTGATGTAATTCCAAGGTCTTGCTATATATAAGGATATCATCAAAAAATACTAAGACAAACTTTCTTAAAAAGGGTTTACGTACTGCATTCATTAAAGCTTGGAATGTTGATGGTGCATTTGTGAGTCCAAATGGCATTGCCATAAACTCATAGTGTCCCTCATGAGTTCTAAAGGCTGTTTTATAGATGTGTTCTTCAGCCATTCTGATTTGGTGATAACCTGACCTTAGGTCCAATTTTGAAAACATTGTAGCTCCATATAATTCGTCCATAAGTTCCTCAGGAGTAGGGATATGAAATCTGTCAGGTATTGTTACTTTATTGAGAGCTCTGTAATCCACACAAAATCTCCAAGTTCCATCTTTCTTTTTGATTAGCAGTGCTGGAGAAGAGAAGGGCTGATGCTTTCTCTGATTATGCCCAACATTTCTTTAATTAGTTTTCAATTTCGCTTTTGAAATGTGGATATTTGTAATTTTTACCCCATTGAGTTCTGTATGGATCGATGGTCTATATCCTTTCTTGAGGTAAGTCTAGATTTTGAAAGCTTCGATATTGGGATAATACTTCGTATCCTCTGTGTTCGAAATCTTTATGAGGAATTTGTTTCCTCACATTTTGATCTGAAATATGAAACTATTTCATTCTTTTGCTGTAATTTTGTGAGCTGATGGAATGAAATGTTATCCATTGTAGAGGCTGTATCCCCTTGTAGTTGTACTAATCTGTCATTAAGGTATAATTTCATAGTCAGCTTTTTGTAATTAATTGTACATTCACCCAATTGTTCTAGCCATTGAACACCCAAAACTACATCTGCTCCTTACATGGGTAATAGATAGCAATCAGTGGTAAAAGTATTTCAGTTGTATGAAATATTAGAACATATTCTTGAACATTTTAAAGTTTCCTCACTTACTAATACTTGAAAAATTGATAGTGTTATTTTGTAGTCAATAAATTTTGCTAGTTTTGATTGAATGAAATTGTGAGTCACCCACCGCCAATCAACTTGTACTTTTATATTTCCAATCACCTTGTAATTTTAAAGTTCTAGGATTAATCACTGTAAATGCATTGAGGTCGAGGAAATTTTTCTTGTACTTGCGCTCGTTCGCCTTCTATGTATTGATCTTGATCCTCATTGATCACCATTAATGCAAACAGCTATGACCTGATACTTTTCATCACGCTTAAAACATAATCCCTTTCTTCTTCTTTCTAACCGTTGGTGTTACTGATTGGAATGTTTTGTTGGTCATAATATTGCTGTGAAATGTTGAAGGTAAGTAAAGGTGGTTGGTAGATTTGTGGTCGCTAACCGGTTGAGCTTGAGTAGTTGTAATTTCTTGTCATGTTAACTCATCACCTTGCCTTCCATAAGTTTAGCTAATTGGAAGGCTTCGTAGGGAAACAGAAGTTTTACTTCCCTTTGATATCCTGTCTTAAGCCAGATTCAAAACAACTTTGTAAAAATTCAGGTGGGATACCTGAAATCTGATTAGTTTGTTCCTCAAATTCATTATAGAAACTCTGAACTGTAGCTTTCTATTGTAATTTAGTCAATTCTCCTCTCAAATCTCTGTATAAAGATGGACCAAATCTTTGAATGATCTCTTTGAATTGTGTCCATGAATACAACTGCTTATTTAGTATCATCGAGCATTTAATGTTGGTCCATCCATGTAAAAGATGCAAGAATTTCGTCCTCGAAGTTATAATACTGAAAAAATTGGTCTGCTTTGAATAGCCAACCTCTGGGGTTTTCTCCATTGAACCTTGGCATATCTACTTTCACAGGTCTATTATTGTGTTGTGGTTGTTGTCTATTTGGAAAAGATTTTCGATGAGGGGTACATACCGCGGATTGTTGATATTCTTGATGATTGTTTTCCAATTTTTCTTCTAGAAGATAATCTTGCTACCTCATTTAAGAGCATAGTGATTGAAGACATTTGTTCATCTGTTTATTAAGTACACACTCATCATGGTCTTGCTATTTGTCTTGTTCTTCTCGCCATTTTTTTCTCGAGTGGTGAAGTAGTCAACGAGCACCAATGATATGTATCTAGATTGAATCCAATTGACAATTGAGTTTGAATTGATGAGACTTGAGTTTGGTTGAGTTGACTTGTTTCGAAAGTGGAATGAACCCGACCGAGTTAAAGGGTTGAATCTGCCGACATCGTGCCTTTTGACCGTTGATCCGCTTTTATCTTAACCGTTGGATCTAGCACTCGGATAGTGTTTTTCCTGGGTCGTGATTGGAGCCGTCGATTTAGTGGGATTCCACCTCGGCCCTTGGATCTATGCTTCGAGAGCGCAGAGATTGATTTATTTCCTTCCGTCTGATTTGTCTAGTGGATTTGTATTCGGACAGGAGGACTTGATGCTTGAGATTGATGGCGTTGATTTGTCTAATGCATCGATGGAAAGCTCTGCCTCGATGAACCTCATGGAGAAGCTACTCGCTTCAATTGGAAAGGAGTTTGTGCTTATTCGTCATTGAGCCGGGATGCCCTGGGAGATTCTGAGAGGAGGGGGGTTGAGAGAGATGGCGTCGGGATTAAAGACTATTCTACAAGTCAAGGGAAATACGGAAGAAGGAGGAGCATGAAGAGTGGAATGAGGAGATTCTTGAAAGATTTCATCCTCTGCTTGCTCTTCCGATTATTTATACCTTTATGCTCTTCTTAGATCTCTGCCTTCATGCTTTTTTGTAACTAATTTCTACATCATACGTTGCTTCTGATCGATATTGGTATTTGTAGTTTGTTCTATTGCTATTTCGTATGACATTGTATTTTACCGGTTTCGGACAAGGCTTTTTTATTAAATGATCTTCTTGCTTCTGGTTTTGAACTTCATATCTTGTATAGATAGTCTGTTCTTTGATTTATATTGTTTGATATAAAGGTTTATCCTACCGCTGTTGTAAAACTATTAAATTTGTCTTGTAATTTGTATTCTTTATTCTCTGAGAAATGTAATTTACTGTTGATGTTATATTTTTGGTATATTTGTAAAATCCTTTAGAACTTGGCATTCTTCTATCCCTTTGCTTTGTTGATTTATAATATCATTTAGTTAATATATAACTATTATTTATTAATTGTAAAGTGTTGTATTATTAATGATTGATATAATATTAATTATGTAATACATATTATCTATATACACAACACTTAGTCATATAAAACATGTTATCAAATTAATATTGATTTGGTTTTTGTCCTAAATCCTATTTGGCTACACATCTTATTAATAATTAATAAAAATTTATATTATATTTGATATGACACCAAAATTTTATCTACTAATCTGATGAGCAAGCAAGATCTTGATCAAGACTTAAAAATATCATTGAAACTTTGGGATAGCAAATCCTTATAACTCACAAATATGGAGTGTTTATAGTCAAATCGGGCCTCAACGTGATCCAACAAGCAAGATCTTAAAATTTTCATTTGAGCATTCAAATACTTAAAATACATCAAATGATCAAAGGAATCATTTTGAGTCGTATAAAATGGTTCGATTTTGTATGTATTTACGTAAAGCAATTTTATTAAATAGCTCATTCCTCATAGAGGAGCAAGCAAGAGAAAGGAGTTCTTAAGCTCAAGATTAAGACAATCGACCATTGGCCGTCAACCATCGTAATGATCTCACCGTCACAACCTTATTAATAATTAATAAAATTTATATTATATTTATGTCAAAATAAATCTTATAATTTTAAAATTTATTTTAATCAAATGAAATTGAAATATTCTTTTATATGAATAATATAAAATCTATAAAATTTGAGACAATCATTTAAAATTTAATATATATAATATATTTTGTAAAGTATTATTTCCATTGTATTATCTCTGCAGAGCCAATATTTTAAAAGAGTTAAATTTATATTTTAAAATAAAAAACAAAAGACAAATTTTTTAGACAAAGGAAGTGGGTGAATGACAGTAGAAAGTTGGGTAATCAGCCTTCAGATAAACCTTGGCCTCTACATTGAATATTTTAATATAAGACAAAAAAATTAAGCCAGAAATTATTATATAAAATAAATTAATTAATTTAAATGAATATATTTGAGAAGCATGGCTTTTTAGAGTAATTAAGTAACTATGATTCTTACTTGCAAAGTCTTAAAGAGTTCTCCATCCGATTTAATTTTAGGAGTGACAAATTTATATTTTAGAAAAAATAAAAGAAAAAAAAAATTTATATATTTAAATATTATATATATATATATATATATATATATATATATATATATATATATATATATATATATATAAAACAAAATGTTATAATAATCATCAAAGAATTGATTAGCGTGAATCATTTCTGAAATTGCAAATGTCATTAATATTTGATTAGTATTACTGAATTAATATTAAATATACAATGATTTTTTTTTACATTTTTAATCGTGCCAGCCTGAATAAGATTTCGATTATTTATGAATGATAGCATGTAATCAGCAAATTTTGATAAAATTATGAGTATCAAAGAGGTTGATTAGTGTTACGTTTAATTAGCCTTTCCTTTATTAACGGGTAGATATATAAATGCGGCAAAGCTATTTATTTCATTTTTGTTTCTCTTAGTTTTTTTTTTTATCGTTGATTTTTTTCTGTATTCATTAATGCCATTGTTATTACAAGAATTGATTTGTATTATTGTTTGGAAAAGAAAAAAAAAAATTTCAGTTTAATAGATTGTATTAAATATAAATTAAATTATCAAACTTATAGTTTTTCTTTCCTTTTTTTTTTTTTTTTTATATATATGGGTGAGCAAATTTGTGTAAAATCACAAAGATAAAACCTGATTAGAATCATTCAAATAATTGTTTACAAAATTAAATTAATTGACAATACTTAAATTAATTATTATTTATCCAAATTATTTTACATGTGAAAAGTGAAGCTAATGAAATTTGTTTTCATGTTTATTATATAATTGAATTTTTGTTTCGTAATAGTTAAAAATGATAACAAAAGAGCTTTTTTTAAATATTTATAGGATTTAAATGAATTTTTTTTCATAAGTTTTAACCACTAAGTAGTACATTTATAATATATAAATTCTATTATAATAATAATAATAATAATAAATAATAATAGTATAAATAATAGTAATTAATAAAATAATAGTAATAAATAAAAATAATAATAATATAATAATAATAATAATAATAATAATAATAATATTAATAAAATAATAATAATAATAATAATAATAATAATAATTTAATTTTTATTTTTATTAAATTCAAAATTTTATGTTATATCGAGCAACAAATGTCACGATTATTTATGAACGATAAACACGAATTGTTGATAAAACAGACGTATAACAACGAGCTTTTTTTGACGATCTTACACACCATCTTGGCGATTGTAATGGAGAAGATATTAAAGGAGGAAAAGATTCTATCATTCTTCGTTCTCCCTTGTTTATAGGTTCAATGAATACATAAGAAGAAGTAAATATTACGATGATGATGATGATATATCATAACGTGTGACGTAATTGTGTATAGCAGTAATTGAGTTTTGGATGAACATGAGGCCGCCTTGTGCTTTGATCAGTTATGCTTGAAATATTTTGATATGGATAAGACCTTCATCAAATGTCAAGTGTTAAATGTGTTGAGCCTGATTCAAAGATTTGGTTATACCTATTTAGTTCTCTGGTTCTCTTATCTCTTAGATAAAGCCGTAAAATAATATGAGCATTATAATCACTTCAACAATAAATGTAAATACAAATCCATTTTTATTTTTTAATTTTATCTTTGGCATTGACTAGAACATTATAGGCAATTTTTAAAAATAAGTATCATTAGAATAGTAATTAGTTTTAAATGATCAAAAACAAAATTTAAATGATAATGTTAATTGATTTATGAAGCCACGCGATCACGACTATTTCAACGTAGATTTACCACGCATTTAAATTTATTGGAATAATAATTTCTTATTAAATATTATTATTTAACGCGATTTATTTTTATTATATTTGAAAATAAATAATTATTTTTCATTTATTAAAATTGAATAAAATATTAATTTTTATAAATATTTATAATTATATCTATATTTTGATAAAAAATTAATAAGTCTCAAAATTTTCGTAATATAATAATTTAGTTTTACAAATAAAATACATACGATGACGAACATATAGTTATCAAGATATTCATCCGAAGTAATTGAGTTTATGAGATAAAATGGATATGCCAAACGGCTACCAAAATGATATTATATTTATCGATGCCCTTTTAATCAATAATCAAGATCACCTAATTACATCATTAAGAACCTGATCATCAAAATAATCTCTGGGATGACCGATGAGCTTGATAATGATACAATATTATAAAATCATAAATTTTTTCATTCTCACCTATGGACCTAATGATTTGAAGAACATAAATCAGATATGAATGAATTATAAATATGCATTCAGAAAAGATTAAGATATCGCCTTAGATCTCATAATTAAAAGTAGTGGTTTCTGATCAAGGGTTGCCTTAAGATCTCTAAACTTTCAGACCATATAATTTTTCTACACTAATAATATTGTTTTTAAATCCTTCTTTAATAAGATAAATATCTTTATACATAAATGATTTTTTTTTAATAATTTTAATTATAATTTTATTTATATTATTTATAATTTTTCAATAAGAACATCTATAATAAATATTTATAATTATATCTATATTTTAAAACTATTATTATTTAAAAGTGATTTGTAATTCTTCTAATATAAAATCTTGAATTTTTAGTGTAAAAATGTAATCTAAATATTAATATATTAGAATTTAACATTTATAATTTAATGATACATGCATACATAATATTAATATTTAGATTACATTTTTAACGTTAAAGAAAGATTAATTAATTATTTAAACCATTATTGAAGCCAAGTCGCCCTAGGCGACTTGACTCATTTCAACGTAGCACCACCACGCCACGTCGTATTCGACGTGGCTCACAAGTCGCCCACTAATTGGGCGACTATACCTATTCTTAAATTTTATTTTGACCATACTTAATTAACTAATTACTATTCTAATGATACTTATTTTTAAAAAAATTGCCAACATTATATGTTTTGTTTTATTAATTTAGTTGATTAGTATATGCATTCAAAGGGTGCAATTGTCTATGCTTGAATCTATGAAGTAAGGAGTTTTAGGGATAATTTTTTTTAGATTCCAAATCCTTGGGACTTCCTTGCTAACATATGTATATAAGATTGTATTCTCTAGATCCAACTTATTTTGAACAATCTATCCACATTTAATTTGTACCCTCTTCTTAACATCAATTTTATAATATTTTGTTGGTCTCCTTTAATCTCCTCCTATTTTATCAAGAGATTGAGTGCATAACTCCTCATATAAATCTAGGACTTTTTACACCCCTTCATCATTTGCACTCTTCCATTTGTCGAATTCATGCTCTTCAAAGTTGGATGTGGTGACTACCCTCGATTGTAAATTGTATTCCATTGGTAGCATTTCTTTCACTATAGGAAAGAAGAAATGATATTTTCCCAAGTTGTTGATGGAGTAGTCTTGAGTGCCCAAAGAATTGATGATAGCAATTCTACTCACTTGCTCTCAAACTCCTACCTTTTTCTTGAGTTAATTAAGTATAAGCTTATTTGCCACCTCCACATAGCCATTTGTCTTTGGTTGATGCACTAAAACAAATTTTAAAAGAATTCTTTTGCCCTAACAAAATCTTTCACTTTCTTATCAACTAACTAAGTGTCATTATAAGTAATGATCAGCATTGGTAGCTTATAGATATAAACATGTTAGTAAACATGAATAGAACCTTAAAAAAAAGGTCTAAAGGATAAGCTACATAAGCAATATATTAATTTTCCTCCCCAACAACGGCCCTCGATGTGGTAGCATCGTCCTTTGTAGCATCAAGACTAGTAAGTCTACCCACATTTGTCCATGTACCAAGAAGATTCGCACATCGAGCCCCTCGCTTCTTCCGCTAAACTCGGTTGAGGAGTTACCTAATGCCCAAGATATCGATCTTTGATTTCGTAGTCAAGTATATAATAAGTCAATTTGTAATCTTTAACACCAACTTTAAATCCAACGCTTATCTACAAAGGATTTTAGTACGATGAAATTATCTTTGCTAGAGTCATGACTTCAATCCATTGCAAGAGAGGTTGCAACTTGTGAGAAGTTGTAATTACATAGTCACAAATTTCTAACGCTGTTCAGATCTTCTTAAGAATTCTTTTGGAATCATTATGGAGATCAGTAAATTTTGTTAAAGGCATAAATTTAAATCACATAATTACGGATTTGTGCTCAATATTAAAAATTTTAAAAGAAACTTTATCATATATTGTGTGGAATCTCAAAACCCTAAGACCTCAATCTAGTTATATTCTCGCTCTCTTTCTCTTGTAGGCATTTGTTTAATGAATTAGGTTCAACATGAACTATTGGCTAGTTTATAGAAGTTTGGGTTAGGGATATATCTAGACTTTATGGAGATCTTAATACTGATGAAGTTCAGAATCTCGTAACATATTATCATGTGCATATACCTATTGTTGCATAAAGGTTGTTTTGTTGTGAATCAAATGTTACATTAAAAAATTAAAAGAGTGATTTTTCCATTGACATGTGTCATAAATCAACACATAAAAATTTAGCTTAGGTAATACTAATTGTTATTATGAAGAATTATATCCTAGCAAACATTCTCATAAATCCCTTTAAGGATTAAATTTAATTGGGAGAAATCACTTTGTTATGAAGTCCGCTCCTGGCATCCTAGCATACATATAAAGTCAAAATGGACCCAAGATTGTAAAAAGAAAGGTTTAGTGGCACAATTATTAGCCAATCAGAGACTGCATTGGCTTCTTAGAGGGAAGATGACACTCACTGCTCTCTTCTATAGGATTTCAAAGATCCCTCAAGTTAGGCACTTTAAGGGTCCCAATTTGGGGCGACAATATTAGTCAAACTTTACTCAAATTCTAAGTTGATTTAAACTTGAATTTTTTTCTTAGTCGATGATGGGTTTGATACATGGTTTGAAAATATTTTGAGCAAGTTTCAATTCTATGGCAAAATTTGTTTCCAATCAAGTCTAAACTTGTGCATAATATATGCTATATATATTATAATATTTTTAATACAAATATAATTTTATGTTTCTTTTGAGTTTTACTGTTTTTTATTTCTATTAAAAAAAATTAAATGTCATGTGAAAACTCAAAATAATCATATTTGTTATGTATTATTTAATTTGAGTCATTCTAAGTTGGTTGAAAAAGTGGTTCAAGTGGAAATATTATCATGAGAACGATGTGTTAATAATTTCGACTCAACTTGAATTTATTTCATGTCAACTTTGTACATTTCATACCAATTCATACTCAACTAAAGCAACAATTCAAGTTTGTTTGATTTTGGCTTAGACCGAAATAAAAAAAAAGATTTTGAGCCAAGCTTAATGCCTTGGATCAATATAGAAAATGCCGAGTATAAATGATTATGAAATCACAATTAACATTTGGCTTAGGAGTTAAGAGAGCACTCGAGATTCTTTTGCTTGACCATTTCATTTCTTGGAAGCCAAATACTAAGTAATTTTGTAAGAACTAGTAAGGAGGCACTATTAGCTTGCCTTCTAACACCTAATTTGTGTGCTAGCATAATCACTTACACGCCTTCTTAGCAAGTGGCATCTTTTGGTCAATGCGTGCCTTGATTGCAAATAAGATCCAACTGCCTTAGCGTGCATCATTTCCAATCATAAGTTTTTTTTTCTGAAACTGCTCCACTTGTCTTTTTGCCTTCTTTGGCTTTTCGGTTTTCTTGTTAATTGTTTAACTCTCAACCTATAGACAATCTTTTTTGGTTGTAAAAATGTGATTTCAATAGAGACTTTCTTGAATATAATTATTTCATGAAGTTTGAATGAGTTTGTGTGTAGCTTTTGTCCTTTTGTTTGGTTTGTCATCAACCATTTCCCGCCCTTATGACTACTTTTTCCATGGAGTTTGTCTTTGTGAAATCCTACCTTTTGTGTCAACGTTCTTTGGTATACTACTGATTATGAATTATCTCATACATGGCCAACATTTTATTTGACAGAACATGCACACTTTTTCTTCAAGAGTCAAACTATGTTCATAGACTTCGCTATTTCTTTCCTCATTTTAGATAACCAGTAACCATCTTTATGATTTCTTTTTTGTTTATTTTGTTAGTCAGGCCCGGTTTTCAAGTCCCACATTTGCTTCATCCTGAAGATTTGAGTCCCGAATCCCGATATCAGAAAGAATATGCGGCATATTGTAGGAGCTCTTTCTTTAATGAAGGTGGAAAGGAAGCTTGTTTACCATAGTGCAATTAATGGTCTCGCTTTGCAACATTTATGGGCGCGATCGAGTTTTATTATTATTTTAATGCATTCTTTTCTGGATTTTGATATTGTTAGTTAGTCGACTTATCAAACTAGTAAGGGTAAGAAAAATGCACTTATAGAGCTTGAATTCTCTCAAGATGATAGCACATTGTTGTTAGATCCTCATATTCTTAAAATGCAGAATTGTTGTTTGTTTTGTATATAATGAATATTTTACTCATTTAATTCAATGCCAATCCTATAAAAGAAGTGAAGCACATTTGATTGGATATCATCAAATACTAAAACTGATGATGCAATTAGTGACACATTTGATTGATAAGACATGTATATTGATTTAATCATTGAAATTCGCCCTACATTAGCAATCCTTTGATGTGTCTCGAAATATGTATACCTTTTCTCCTTTTCAATGTGGAAGCATTTTCATTTTAACATTCGTTTAATATTCTTAAGCAAGCAATTGAGGATTCACTGCCATTGTTGCATTTTGTGAGAATATAACATTCTTATCACTTAATGATAATGTATCTTCCAACAAAAAAAGAACTTATAGTTGATTATATAGTCTCTTTGTAACTTTTCAATTTTTTTAATCGCAAAGATGTAGAAGATCCCACAATTTTGGTCATGAAGGATACCGAAGGCGACATATATGGAGGATATGCTTCTCAGAATTGGGAAAGGCATA
This sequence comes from Cymbidium sinense, assembly GCA_021442155.1. Taxonomy (NCBI): domain Eukaryota; kingdom Viridiplantae; phylum Streptophyta; class Magnoliopsida; order Asparagales; family Orchidaceae; genus Cymbidium; species Cymbidium sinense. The sequence continues at coordinate 104,078,900 of CM038220.1, forward strand.
GTGATTTTTATGGAGACAATAAATCATTTCTGTTTCAGTTATATCCACAGGCATCCATATTTCGTGCTACTGGGCAAAATAATAACTTGCAATGGGTAATGATGACCTTTTCCCCATCTTAGTTCTATTCTTAATATAAATTATGTTTTTTTTTTAATTTAAAAGATTTATTATGGAGATTTACTGGAAATTTGGCTTCCACATTAGATTTCGATATAGGTAGCAATTACTAAGTATTACCATGTAAAGTTATCACATTTCCCACTATGAAATTTAGAAATCATTTTTTTTTTAAATCCATCTAGTATTTCTACAACATGAGATTTTTTTTCTTTTTTGTTATAATTCATGTCATGATGACAAATGCTATCTAAAATAATCATGACATGAATCCTTTAAATCATTGTAATTAGGCGTCGGAAGCACGCTAATGATGACTGAATAAAAAAATGCAAGGGCAGGCTACTGCAGATGTTAAATAAGCAAGGGTTCCCACATTATGGACTGGGCAAAGAAGTTAGTTCATGAAACTAGAATTAGGTTAGGATCTTGGAATATAGGTACTTTTATAGGTAAATTAATGAAATTAATATATGTTATTGGTTCATAGAAAGATAAATATTTTATGTGTTCAAGAAACTAGATGGGTTGGGGAGAAAGGAGATTGATAGTTTAGGTTTTAAATTTTGGTATTCAGGCAGTCGAGCTAGAAATGGTATATGTGTGATTATAGATAAAAGTTTGAAGGATAATGTTATAAATATTAATAGATGTGGAGATAGAATTATAGCTTTAAAGATTATTGTTGATACTAAGATTATCAATGTTATAAGCATTTATGCTCTTCAAGTAGATTTGGATGTAAGCTCAAAAGAAAATTTTTGGAATGAATTAGAAGGATTAATACAAAAGATATCTCTTGAAGAAAAAATATTTATTGGAGGAGATTTAAATGGATATGTTGGTAGAGTGGTATAATATTTTAAAAGTATTCATGATGGTTATGGATTTGGAGTGACTAATGAAGAAGGTGGGACTATATTAGATTTTATTTTAGCTATGATTTTGTATTAATTAATCTATTTGAAAGAGATGAACATATTATTACTTATAAAATGGACCAGTAAAACATGATTGAATATTTTCTAAAGAAAAAAAATAGATCGCTTAGATTGTAAATATTGTAAGGTTCCAAGTGAAAGTTTAAGTACCCAACATCGATTATTAGTTTTAGATTTTAAGATGAAAGATTGTAAGAGGAAAAATATATCTAATTATTATCTTAAGATTAGATGGGGACACTTAAAGAATACAAGTAAAAATATTTTAAGAGCAAGCTACAAGAGTTTAGAATTTGGGATGTTCATAAGGAAGCTAATGTTATGTAGGAAAAGTAGCAAGTGAAATTAAGCAAGTTAAAATGTGCTTGAGAATCAAAAGGAAAAACTTCTTTTAATAAAATAATTGGTAGAGTCGAGTGTGCAAGAAAAAAAAAAAGATAAGAAATAAGATGATTTGTTATAAAACTTGGTTTAGATGTAAAACATGGAGAATTGGGAAAAATATAAAGTGACTCAGAGATTCTAAGAAAAAAATATATGATGCAAAAAATTTAATTTTAGTGATTTATATAATAGATTAGATCAAAGAAGTGAAAGATGTATAAGTTAGTCAACCAAGAATGTATTAAGGATGAAGATAATAAAATGTTGAAAAATAAATTGAAAAAAATGGATGAGATATTTTGATAAATTTTAATGAAGATTAAGTCTATGATTGATTTTAAGAATTTTATATTAAAAAAAATAAAGAATTTTATTTTTATGTCAGAATATAAAAGTTAGAAGTTTAAGAAAAAAATAAATGTGGAAAAACAAGAGAATTTGTGTTGTAAATGTCATTAGAGATAAAAATTTCTGTGATACAATCGCTTTGGTTTCATGCGTAGATCTACTATGGATGCTATATATTTGTTAAGAGGTTTGATGGAGAAGTATAGAGAAAGTAAGGAGGATCTACATATGATATTTATTGATTTAGAGAAAGCTTATGATAAAGTTTCAAGAGATGTTCTTTGGAGAGTTCTAGAATATAAAGAAGTTAATATTGGTTATATTCAAGTCATTAAGGATATATATACTAGAGTTGACTTGTGTCCAAACACGAGGATTGACAAAATATTTTCCTATTTCAGTTGGATTACATCAAGGATCAGTTTTAAGCCCTTATCTTTTTGCTTTAGTTATGGATGTTCTTACTAGGCATTTATAGGAAGATGTACCTTGGTGTATACTTTTTGCTGATGACATTCTTCTTGTTGATGAGACTAGAGAGGGAGTCCAAGAGAAACTTGAATTATGGAGGTCGTCTGATGTTATTAGTAGAATTCAAGTTGGATGGTTGAAGTGGAGGAATGCATCTGGCTGTTGTGTGTTAAAAGTTCCACTTAAACTTAAGGAAAATTTTATAAGATGGTGGTAAGACTGACTTATAGTGCAAAAATGATGGCCAATAAAGAGAAGTATAAGATTAAGTTAAGTGTTACAGAGATGAGGATGCTGTGGATGAGTGGCTTTACTCTTAGAGATAAAATGAAATGAGTATCGGAAAAAGTCGAGTAGCTCAAATGATAAGATTAGAGAGAGTCTTGCCTAGATGGTTTGGCCACATAAAGCATCTCGTCATGATCCGATTAGGAGAGTAGATGCATTAAATTTGCCTTATGTTAAGAAAGTGAGGTAGACCTAAAATGACTTGGTTAAGATGTATAAAAAATGACTTTAGTATACTTGAATTAATGAGAATTTGACACATAATAGGACACAATGGAGATGAAGGATTCATGCAGACCCCATTAGTGGGATAAAGGCTTGTTGTTGTTATAGCCAAATAAGCCTACAAATGCATTAGCCATTAATGTATGGAATCTTAATATTAGCCATAATGTGTCATGTGCCTTACTATCCAAATTTAGGATAGATTGTTCCATTGTTTGGGGTCGACTGTAACACTATCGCCCATTTGGTTCAAGAGCAAGGGGAAGAGAAGTGAGGAGAGAGAAGGCGACAAATGGTGGCAAATGATTGTCTTGGCCTTGAGCGATGATGGTGATGGTGAGGTTTAGATTCAGGCACAATGGCAACATTGATGGCAATGATGATAGAAGCGGTGATAATACTTCTTGGATGCATGCTTGGGACTAACTTAAAACGTGTTTTGTCTCTCGTGAAAAGATGCTATAAATCCATTGGAAGAAATAAGAATTATTAGATGTTTACTTAGATACTTTGAAAATCACCATTCAAGAATTAGGAGCTTTTGCACCATGACATTGTGTCTAAGCGAACAAAATTTCATCGTACCGCCTCTTACCAAATTCATATATGAAACCTAATTCTTTATCTTCTAGTGTAAATTTCAAATAGCATCCAATGGCATCGGCTGCGGATCTCTCTTCCTCTGAACTGATCGGGGCACTCATTCAATGCACTACTTTCAGCATGCTTGTCTAAAACGAATTGAGCAAGTCTGATGTGATCGATCATAGACGAAAGGAATCGCAACAAGAAAGCTTGCCAAAGGTACGCCTGAGATTGAGAAGACCGTAACATGTCAAGATGGTTGGCCTTGCTAATTCAAGTGAGCTTCACGAAGTAAGATCACCTCTTACATTATCATCTATTCAATCTATCGGTTTATTCGATGGATGGATTATAGTTGTAGTTTTATATGGTGAGATAAAGAGGAAGTGGTCTTTTAGTAGAAGAAAAATATAATTTTTCATTTTAATCTATTTGTCGATGGTTATATTATATATTACTCAAGATAACTATAATTTAAGTAATGGATATATTCTCGTTATGAAATGGAATTTGGGCTATTGACAAAATAAATTTAGCTTCAGATGGAATTTTTCAGCTTGATTCAATTAAAACATAATCCTCATGTAAGATTCTTAGAGAATAATTTTATTAGTTGTATGCTTTCCAATTTCAACAAAAAAAAAAAAAAAAAAAAAAAAATTGATATAAGAGAGAATAGATTAACTCCATAGATTAAAGGGAATGCCATCTAACTTTATAAGAGAGTATAAAATTTTTTACCATAAATAAAAGCATAATAGAATATCAAAATAACTTATCAATAATACTTAAATATTTTCCGAAATAGAGAAGTCTTTATAGTACTCTTTAATCCACTGTTTAATAATATGGACTTCTTTTTCTCACGTCTTGAAGCCATTTTTTTGTCGATCCTCTTAGATCCACATGATGAGCTCCTAAAATTTGAAATTATAAATTAATTATAGGCTAATGATAATATAAATGATTTTTATGCATGTGTGTGTTAGAGAGAGAGAGAGAGAGAGAGAGAGAGAGAGAGAGAGATTCTATATACTAACCTTCAGGTGCTACTATTGCTATCAGTGTCTTCGAAATAGATTTCAAAATCCTGGGATCAAAAGAATACTTACATTTCGCTTAAATATTAGAAGACATGAATGAAAATTTATGCAGAAAACATCAAAATCTTTTTTATTTTACAAACTAACACCTATATTATTTTAAAAAATTTTGAATACAAATAAACAGCATGAACAACAAATTTTAGTTCAAATACAATATCAATAAATAATTAAATATTTTTATACGAAAATTACAACATTACTAACAAATTAATCTAAGAAATTAACATTCTTATAAGAAGCTATCTACTCACCCTCCACCACTCCATGGATCCTTCAATCCATTAAAGAATATAATATTACTCCCAAATCTCTTCAATGCTTTCTTAATATTCTGCAATAATAAATCTCTTCATAATTACAAATTAAATAGCCTTGCATTATATTAATTAATTAATAAGATAAATTAAAATGACTGATAATGTATGCCAAATTCTGAGCCAAAATAGCTTTTTACATGCAAATAATGAATGCATCTAATCGGTCGGTCTATTGTGTGGTTTCTCGAAAGATTTCTCTTTTGTTTCCTTGGAAGTTCAAATTGCATGTCTATTTCACCTCATCATATTAATTAATTTGCGTATTTTTTGAATAATTTGAAAGTAATTTTGCAATATCTAAGTTGAGCAATTTCTATTAGAGAGATTATTACATGTGGAATTTGAATATAACTCTACAGTCAAATTTTAATAATATAGTATCACATGTATTGGTGTAATACTATATATTATTATATATCGATATAATATTAATTGTATCGATATTATACATATTTATATACACAAATTGAGCTATTATGTTATATTGAAATCAGATGTAAAAGTTACATCAGAACTTTACATATAATAATTTTTCTTTCTATTATAAAATTATTTGGGGAATTATTGTTAAGTCATCTCTTTATTATTGGGTTATATCATTTAATATGAAAAAACTGGCAAGAATCCGTATTTAAAATAATGAATTTAAAATGAATATAATACATAAATAATTGGGCTTTGCATTATTTGATTATAACTAAAAAATAGAGTCAAAATTAAAAAATTTTGTTTTGGATGATTTGATTTTAAGATTATTTATCTTTAAAATATTTAAATTTTGATTATTTTGACCGTTTAGTGATTCAAAATTTTAGATAAAATCAAATATAGATTAAATACTAATAAATTAAAGTTCTTTAACCATTCAAATAAGAATCAATTGATTGCAGTCAAGCTTTTATATGACTTGTCTCTATCACTTATATAATAAAAAAATTATTTAATGCATGCAGAAATAATTTAAATATAAATAAAATTATTTAATGATTATTTATTAATGATCGAATAGAGACAATCAAATCAAATTATATTCGATTTGGTTTTGTCCTAAATCCTGTTTGGCTAATTTACTTCAGTTTTTTCAGCTTCTAAAATCAATTAATTTTATAAATTTATCATCAAACTATTTAAACCAAATACACATCTTATTAATAATTAATAAAAATTTATATTATATTTATGTCAAAATAAATCTTATAATTTTAAAATTTATTTTAATCAAATGAAAATCAAAATACCTTTGATCCAAATATTTTCTATTATTATGAGAAGAAAACTACAAATTTAATTACTTCAGGTTATACTATTCATTCTTGAGCAATATAAAAAGATTCACCTCATCCGTAAAATTATAATATATATTCATAGTAATTTGCAAGTATTATTTCCAGATTAAGGTTGTCAATGGCTTTATCTCAGTGAGTCAATCAATCTCAATTTTAAAAGAGATAAATTTATATTATAGAGAGATAAATGACTTATTATATATATATATATAATATAATATATATATATATATATATATATATATATATATATATATATATATATATAATATATATATATATATATATATATATATATTAGAGTAGAATATATGATTTTTAATTACCTCGTTCACAGGATTAGCAGGAAGTGGGTGATTGACATTAGAAGGAGTTGGGTAATCAGCCATTGCACCATAGATTTTTCTTAACCAGCCTTTGGCAGATAAACCTTGGCCTCTGCATTGAATATTTTAATATAAGACAGATTAATAAATTAAGCTGGAAATTATTTATATAAAATAAATAAATTAATTTAAATGGATATATTTGAGAAGCATGGCTTTTTTAGAGTAATAAAGTAACTATGATTCTTACTTGCAAAGTCTTAAAGAGTTCTTCATCTGCAGGAGTGGAATCAATCTCAATTTTTATGAGAGGTAAATTTATATTTTAGAATAAAAATAAAAGAAAAAAAAATTTAGAGAGGTAAATGACTAATTTTTTTTTTCGATTAGTTTTAATAAATTAATAAAATATACAATGATTTTTTTTTAATTTTAGGCCATCGTGCCAGCCTGAATAAGATTTCTCATTTATTTATGAATGATAGCATGTAATCTGATAAGGATCTATTATGATTTTTAAAATTTGTTCGAGTTAATTACCATGAATTTATTAATTGGACTTTCGGCCGGACTTGAGTGCTTTTGAGTTAAATGAGTTGATCTCCCGGAGTCTGAAAGGCTAAGTTTGCGGTGCCTTCCGTCCTGGATCTCGCTTTTATCTCGCCGTTGGATGGGATCGGATCCTTCTTGCTTTGAGCCATCGATTGTCTCATTGCCGCCTTGGATCGGTTTGATCGATGGTTCTTGATGCTTTAATGGTGAGTGGATTACAGCGTTGTTTTGTCTGGGATCTGGATTAAATTGATCCGTGGATTGAAAAGCGATCTTGATCTGATTTTGAATTACTAACCTTATTCTTTGTTTCATTTGTTTGCCATTGAGCCGGACTTGCTCGAGAGCAGGGGAAGAGAGGGAAGCGAGGAAGATCGCCGATTTGGGGAGAGACTTCAGTGAGGATCCAGGGAAATTCTTCAGGAAGAAGAAGGAAGCGAGGAGAAAGGAGGCTATTCGAGATAAATTTTCATCCCTTTTCTTGATTTCTTCATCTCTTTTATGTTGGATTTGTTCTTCTAGAATGTTCTGCTCTATCTACCAATTTCTAATATTTCGTTATCTTCTTGCGTGTATCTTGGTTGGATATCTTGATTTGTATTGTGCTCTATGTCGCATGGGCCGTTATTCTTGTTAGACTGATCTTAGTATTATGTCATCATCCTCTTGTGTTGATTTAATATTATAAATCGATCTTATCGCTTTGTATGATCGCCTTGGAGTTTCTTTGTAGAGGCTGATTTTATTTATTTATTTATCTATTTATTATGGGACTAGCTAGATATATCTTGGGATATGTGTTCATCATTACTTTATTGACCTTGTCCCCAAGTAAATCGTAAAATTTTCTTTTCTGTCAAAGATATATCTATTTCTTAGTAATTTTTGATTTGTAATGTGTTGATCTTTGATTGTTATCATAGCTGTCTAGTTTTAATTGTTTAGATGTATGGCTTATACTGTAATTCTTTGTGACCGCTATATGAAATTAACTTCCTCCTCTTTTTAAAATAAGGCTTTAATTTTGTATTGGATCTATGGAGAAAATATGGTATGGGTTTAGCTTTATGGAATTGGCTATATCGACTTATATATTTGGCTAATTCTATGGTAATCTATTGATAACTATTTAGACTATTCTATACTTAGATAATTATCGTCTGTAACCGGATTGAATGGATATTTGAAGCTTGAAGCTCTTCTTCTGCACCCATTGTGGTATTATCATGTGGTAGTTGATTGGTCATCATCGATAAAATGCCAATAACTTGGACTTACATATATGCTCTTATGGTCCTTCTCCTCACGCTTGAAACACAATCATTTCTTTCTTCTTTCTTCCATTTGGAGCCTCAATTAAGGTTTACTTTGATTGTTGCTTTGTTGATTGGTGTTTGTGGGAGAGGCGATGTTTGTTGTTGTTTTATGTTGGAGGTTTGATCTTGTAGTTTCTTGGCATTGTTACATCATCATTGCATATTGGGTCTGGTGTAATGTGAGTTTGATTCACCTCTTAAATCTCAATAAAGATAGGCCAAATCAATAACTTGTTCTTTAAATTGTGGCCAAGAATGCAAGATTTTACATCCATTGATACTAGCTCAAAGCGTCCATCCATGTATAATTATTGAAAATTTATCATCGAGGAGTTAAAAAAAAATCGCTTTTAAGAGCCATCCTCAGGGTCTTCTCAAATGCATATCATTTTAAGAGGCATATGTGTGTGTGTATGTTTGAGAATAGATTCAAAGGGATGCATCACACTTTGAGGTTGTTTTTCTATTTTTTATTGATGTCAATCTCTTGCTATTTCATTCAATGCCATGTGATGAGGTCATTTCATTGTTGTTCAACTAACACATTCATCTAGGGTTTTGGATGTGTACCTTGTGCGCCATGTTTTCGAAGGATGTAGATGTGAGTTTGGGAATCAACGAGCACCAATGATAAAGGATCTATTTTATATGCTTTAATCACCGTAAATTTGTCTGCTTGAAGATGTTCTGTTAGGCTTAATTTAATTGGACTTTTGCACTTGAGTTAGAAAAAAGAGTTGATCTAAAGAGTAGAAGGCTAATAGTTTTCTTTTAGGATTCGTCTTTATCTCTAGTTGGATGGGATCAATCGAGTCCTTCTTGCTTCTGCTTGAGCCATTGTCTTGATTACGCCTTGATCGTTTCTTGAGATGGTTCTTGATAATGGAGATTACAGCATTTAGTGATCTGGATTAAATCGATGGAGAAAAAGCATGATCTTGATCGTTATCGAGTTTGAATTACATAACCTTATTCTTTTCGTTTCATTTGTTTAGAGTCTCATTGAGAAAACAGGGAAGGAGGAAGATCATTTAGGAGGAGAGACCTTTGAGGATCCATTAAATTCTTGAAGAAGAAGGAATAGAGAAAAGGCTGAGATAAATTTTCATCCCTTTTCTTGATTTCTTCATCTCTATTTATAGTGTTATTGTTCTTCTAGAATGTTCTTGTGCTATCTCTAGAATATTTAATTATTTTTGTTTATCTTCTTGCCTCAGTATCTTGGTTGGATATCTTGATTTCTGATTGCTAATGTCATTTATTCTATTAGACTTGATCTTAGTGTCATGTCATCATCCTCGTTGTGTTATTTAATATTATACAAGCCTTGTAATCTGTATCTTATTTACTGTTTTGTATAGATCTGTCTTGGAGTTTCTTTGTAGTGATTTTATTTATTTATTTATTTATTATGGGACTTCTGCTGGCTAGATATATCTTGGGGATATGTGTTCATATCATAATCAGCACGAATTTTGATAAAATTATGAGTATCAAAGAGGTTGATTAGTGTTACGTTTAATTAGCCTTTCCTTCTTTTATTAACGGGTAGATATATAAATGCGGCAAAGCTATTTTTTATTTTTATTTTTTTCTCTTAGTTTTTTTTTATCGTTGGATTTTTTCTGTATTCATTAATGTGCCATTTTGTGTTATTACAAGAATTGATTTGTATTTAAGTTGTTTGGAAAAGAAAAAAAAAATTAAATTTCAGTTTAATAGATTGTATGACCATTAAATATCCCAAATTAAATTATCAAACTTATAGTTTTTTCTTTTCCTTTTCTTTCTTTCTTTCTTTTTTTTTTTTTGTGGATGGGTGAGCACTTGAGATTGGGGGTGTCAAAACCACACGAACCCACAAAAAAATCGGATGTTGACACGAACCTATTCGGGGGGTATAATTGACCCCACCCACGATCCTGACACCTATACTTGAGATTCTAAACATTATTTTTTATCAATGATCTGTGAGTTAAACTACAATCCAACTTAAAATCATACGAAATTTGATCAAAATGCTATGTGGAATTTAATATTTATCCAATAATTATTATTGGATCCTAAATTATTTGTGTTCTTAAACTTGTAAACGAGTGAGCAGCAAATAAAACTCTTTGTGTTCTTCGTTTGAAATTTGTTGTTCAGTTTTGATATATCAAATAAATGTGTCGCCGTTAAGTTTCATTTAGTTAACTAAAACAGTTGCAAGAGCTTTTTTTTGCCCTATATAGGTGCGACGAGACGAATCAAGTCGATCGAGCCATATGTGCTCGAGCTTGACTTGTACTGCTCGTAAGTTCTGCTTGAGTTGAGCTCGACTCGAGCTTATGTACCAAACTAACTCGACTCGACAAGAACTAAGCTCGAGCTCGACTCGTTTTACCGGGCTCGATTAGAAGCCTGAGCTTGGCTCGATGAGAAGCTCGAGCTTGGCTTGTTTATAGGCTCGATTTGAAGTCAATTACACTAATAAAGAGCACCAAAAAAATTTGAAGAGCAATTAAAATAAATTATAGAATATTTATTAAATTAATTTGAACCTTTTGGAAGTTTTTTATTACAAATATATACAATTCCAACTCAAATAAAGTACAATAAAAAAAATTACAAAATATTGAAAGAAAAAATTAAATACTCAAACAAAAGAGTTACATACAAGTTACAGAATTAAACATCCAATCCCCCATCTATTTTTAAAAAGAAAAACATAGAATTAAACTGAAATCAACATCTTCTCTTAATCCCTTTGAGAATAGCAACATTTTCAAGTCTTCAACGGAGAAAATATCACGGTTGAAGTAATCCAAGGCTCCAACTTGAAGTCTTGAGTATCCAACCACCTAATCAAAATTCAAGAAAAATTCTAAAGAGAAAATAATCGTAGTCTCATAGATAAGTAGAATAAAGATATAACATAAATATTTGGGGATAAAAAGAAGATAAAAAGGCAGTCCCCATACCTCCATCAAAGATAATAAGACAGCCATAGATAAACAATAGCAGCCAACCACCATAAGGCCAAAACTGAAACAAAGAAAATCCACCAAAAGGGAAACCCTACTAACTAAAAGTAGATCAGAAAGAAAACCAAAAAGAAAACCAACCAAACTAGCCAGCCCACAAGTCGACCCAACCAATTAACAAACCAAATAGATGAGGCAACTCAGCAAGGAAACAACCAAAGGGAGGCAATCCCAACACAGAAAGACGACATAATGACAACCAATAGGAACCCATCGAATCAACCAAGAAACAAATGACAATCACCCAATCATAAAGAATTCAAAATACTAATGAAAGGAAGAGATAATTAAGTAAGCATAAAGAGTAAGAGAAAATAAAAGAAGCAAAGTTAAGAAAAGGCTCAGGCTCAGTTATAAATTACAATCATCTTAAAGAGCAACACTATATGTAAGCATCCAAACTTAAGAAGGGTTACAATTACATATAGTGCTACCAAATAAAAGAAGATAGAGGGAAACATCAAGGCCATCATAGCCAGATACTGTAGCCCATCATCCAAAGTCCATCATCCAAAGAAGGCAAAAATCCTCCAAATAGCAAATATGATAGCCAACCACAAAGCAACCAAAACAACCAAGCCCAATAAGGCAGATAATCAGCCAACCATCAAGGATAGTAGCAATATAGTAGGAACACCACCAAAGCCACCACCAAAAAGGAATAGCAAGACCAAATGAAGCAAGCATCATGATAGAGGTAACAACACAAACCAGAAACAACCAAGACCAAACAAGAAAAACACAAGTGTTCAAATCTTCCATCATCAAAGTAAAAAAAAAAAAAGAACCAGTAAAAACACCCATCCTAACACCAAACCGGATGGGCAGCAAAGTTGCCACCCAAATAAGAAAAGGGGGGTTGCTATATAGAGAGGAAAACATATCGAGGAAGCCTGAAAAATTGATCACATAAATAACACCAAAGAAACCCCTAGATCATTATAAGGGAAAAACGCCAACCACCATCTAACCAACCCTTGCCAATACACATCCAACCAACCCAAATACCAACATAGCTTCCAACAACCATAGAAAGAAAAAGATCTAAATCAAAGACCATTAACCAATAGCAACCATCAAGCCAAAATCACCTAAGATAACGGAAAAGGGTAAAAAGAGCATCCATGAACCCCAACCAAAGTAGCAAAATATCTAATCCGGTAAGGAGCACAACAAAAAAAATAAAAAAAGAAACAAAGCCTAAGTAAGGCGACTACAAGCCATCCATCAAGAATAGCAATACTACATGGACACCAAAGCCAACACCAAAAAAAAGAGGATACATGGGCATTGATTCAAGCTAAAAAATATTTAGAGGGCATTTCAGAGATAAGGTAACTGTTATCCATATTAAAAATATTTAGAGGGCATTGATTCAAGCTCAAAATTTAATAAAGTAGCTACCAACATGCTAGAGATACATGGGCAACTACAATAAATTACATAGTTAGCTACCAACACATATCCAAGAGATGAGCAACTATAATAAAGCAGCTACCAAAATCCAAGGGATATATGGGCAACTATAATAAAGTACCTAGGTAGCTACCAGCACACATCCAAGAGATGGACAACTGTAATAAAGCAGCTACCAACATCCAAGGGATACATGGGCAACTATAATAAAGTACCTAGGTAAATTAAGACACATCCAAGAGATGGGCAAGCGTAAAAAGTAGCTACCAACATCCAAGGGATACATGGGCAACTATCTAAATTTCAGATTTCAAAATCATGAGCACCTAGAACAACTATATTTTTGCATCATAGCTGTCATCATCAATCTTCCTCTAATATTTTCAAAAATTATCACTTTTGTAAAGATAACTACAATCAAAACATCCAAAAAATATTGTCTACTAAACTAAGAATTGCAATTCTGGAAATCATAAAGAGTTTAAATGTCAAATAGAAATCACATAAGGCCTACTATATAAATATAAAGTCTATTAAAGAAAGCATGTAAAGCCAACTCTTCATCTTCATCCTCTTCCATTACGCTTATGTAGAGGACCTAGGGGTATCTCAATCTCTTCATCTTCATCCTCTTCCTAATAAACATACAATATAGTATAATATTAATGTCATTAAAAATAATGTGATACTAATGAAAAAATATTAAATTATAAAATAAATACCTTGATTCTCCCTTTCAAGCCATAATGAGAGTGAACCCAGTTAGAGCCACATATTAGAGCTTAAATAGTTTCAACTCCAAGCTTTGAGCGGTAAGTATCAAAAACTCTCTCTCCTACACTGAAGGTCGACTCAGAAGCAAATGTGTTAATTGGAATAGATAAAATATCAACTATCATTCTTGAGAGTATACGATATTTTAGATGGTTGTTTTTCCACCAATAACTACGACCTTTTGGATTTATCTCCAACCCATCTTCAAGATAGTTATCTAGATCTGATTTGGTGGGCGTTCTACTTGATCTCTCTGATAAATAAGCAGTAAAGTCATGCCAACCATTATATTTTCTTGTTAGAGTATTTTGGGTTAACTTGCTACTGTTGCATGTGCTACTTTCACCTCTAAATGTCCCACTACTTGTAGCTTCAACTTCTGGTTCAAAGCATTCAACATATTCTTCATATAACTCATATAGTAAAGTACGAACATATGCTATATTTCAAATTCTTTCATCTCCTTCATAGATCATAGGGTATGCAAACTCAATGACAATAAATTTCATTCTTGGGTCCATAATAGTACCAAATGCCATCAGAATGTTACATTCGCCCCAATATTTTTCAAAATTTTCTTTCATTTTGCTAGTCATGTGCTTGATGAAGTCATCAAAAGATAGTGCACTATCATTCAGTACTTTCTTTATAGCACAAAATTGTGAGAGAAATAAATTGGATGTTGGGTATTCAGTGTCTGAAATGATATTGCTTTCCTCATTAAAAAAAACCTAGAATATCACAAACCTTTTCTATTTTATTCCATTCATCCTCAGGCGCTTATAATATGTAATCTCCTCTCACGTATGAAAAGAAAGCTTCTTTTAGTTGAAGTGCAACAACCAACATATTATATGTTGAATTCAACGTGTTGGAGATGATAAGCTTTCTTGTTGGTAGTTGTAACTGTTGAACAACATCAGCAAATTTCATAAGTCTACCTTCTGAAGCATTGATAAAACTAACAGTATCACGGATTTTCTCAACAACAAATTCTATACATTTAACCCCATCCTTCACCATTAAATTCAAAATATGTGCACATACATGAAATAGTCTTCCCCCAAAGAATAATTTCTTCCTTATCTGTAAACCATCTTTTAATAACTTGATAGCGATCATTATTTGATGCATTATCAAGCGATAAGGTAAATATTTTATTCTCAAGACCCCACTCAATTAGGGCCTTATAAAATGTGTCAACAATTTCAGAAGCCATATGTGGAGGTGGTAGATGTAAAAACTAAGAACTCTTTTTTGAAATTTCTAATTTGAGTCCACATAATGTGCAGTGACAGCCATATAAGATATCCGTTGATTCAATGTGTTCTTCAATTTTCTTTATTCTTTTTCATATACTAGCATCACATCGATACGGGCATTTGTTCTAGAGAATTTAGAGAAGTTTGGTGACATGGACTTCAGAACAAGATTAAATCAAATTCTCCACAATCGAAAAGGTTTTCATTAATCAAAATATAATGAGCAATCATCTCCCTAACTTTTGTTTGATCAAACTTAAAGTTGCGAAGTTAATCCTCTAATTTATTTCCAATGAGCTGTCATAATCTTTTGTTTGGCTGTAAAATTTTGCTTAGTAATGTGCTTTTCAGCATCGATCTAAGTGTCTCTAAATTGTGTAGTTGCACCGTATTACTATATAGCTTTTTCTTGCAATGACAACATTCCCCTTTTTTGCCATCGGGAAGAACAACTTCTTTAAACTCCTCCCAAACGTGATGTTTTCTTTCTTTTCTTAATTCAATTGGATTTTCAAGATCAACTTCATCATCACCCTTATCAACCAAATCATTAATAACATCATTCTCCCCTCATAATTATTACCATCTACATTGCTATTATGTTCCTTAATACCAATTTGGACACCCTGGGTTATCCTTGTTTACATCAATAACTCATCTCTCTAAGTGGTGGTGTTGCCATTTTTAATCTAAAATAAAAACGATAAATGACAATTCAATGAATGAAGAAGATAATTGATTTATTAAATATTAAAAATTTTAAAAATACAAAATTGTTCACTGCATATTTATACTTTGTAACAATCAAAAACCCAATACTTTACCTTTTATCCAAGCATAAATACTCACAATAATCTTGTAATTCACTGCAACATAAGCCAACACGTAAAAATCATTTCATTGAAATTATGAATGCGGAAAAAAACGAGTAGATATTATAAGCCATAAGTTTCGAAGCTCGACAACAAACACTTCAACGATACTCTGATGATAATCAGAATCAAAGCTTAAAACATCAATTTTTTAATGACGACATAGCCCAGATCTATTAAGAAAATGTAAAACATTCAGTACAATCTTCATTAAACACTCAATTGCTCCAATCAAAATTTAATGAAACAAATATGGCAGTTCAAAAAATGTGATTTTCAGCAAATAAATTCAATGAGTTTCTGCTAGAAATATAATTCATGAACAAGAAAGTGCCTGGTTTATGAAAAGCATATCATCACTAAGTGACGAATAAACATATGACTATATAAGTCTCAACTTAAAAGAATATGAAATGGAAATCAGGATTCTTGTAGCAGCATCACTTGAAAGTGGTTGAATTTTTAATCAATTTGAGTGATAAGCAAGGCCTCCTCAATAGATATTATTCACATTCATTCATTAAATTTCACACACACTACACTTATAAGTAAAAGCGCTTATGTGTTCAAGAGTTCATCCGGAAGTTTAATTCAACATATTTCAATGCATAAGTTTTATCATCAATGGATAAGATAGTCCGTAAGTCCCATTATATCTCCTTCAAGCGGATCTTCATTATTAAAAGTTGCTTGCATGCTTGCAATGTCTACTATCATTCAATTCAATCATAACAAGAATCAAATTTGAAATGATAAATGTAATGAATAGATTAATAAGCTTTTGTAAGTCATTTAATTTATAAGTGGTTTGAATATTGAGTGCCTATTAGGTAGCCACTAAATCATTGTATGTCTTTAAATATCACCCTTTTGGGAGTATCAGGGATTCAGGACATCAATGAAATGAACTAAACCGACATAAAAATGATTTTCGCTATTGAACAACAATTACAACATCATCAAATCCAAATAATCATCACAACCGAACATAGCCATTACTCATTAGACACCTAATAAAAGAACATCAAAACCAATATGATATTATACACCTAATCCAATCATCATCAAATCAAATACCAAAGATGAGCATAAAGAAAATGAACCTGACCAACCAAGATCAAGTCGATTTGCTATCTACTAAGAGAGTAAGAGGACAAGGAACCTGAAATATCGCTTTCACCTCCTACCGTGATGCCGCCCAACGTGATCGGGATTTGAAGCCGTGGAAAATGAGGAACTCATGTGAGAGTGGGTCGAGACTCGAGTCGAGAGTGAGCCCGAGTGCAGTCGTAAGTCCGTAGAGCAAAGGTGAGAAAGGAGAGTCGTGAGCGAATCGAGACGAGAGTCAAGAGGATTGCGTAATTAGGCGCACCGCAAACCCTATAGGATAAAGGATATAAATCGACGAGGAATGCGAAGAATATCCCAACAGCTTTTGAGCGGCTCGACGAGTAAACGATCCGAGCCTTTATTTACTCGAGCTCGAGCTCGTTAAATGAGTCGAGCGGTCCGCTCGAGCTCGAAGCTCGATATGAACAGTAAACGAGTCAATTATCGAGTCGAGCTCGAGCCGCAAAGTCGCCTTGACTCAAGCACCCCTAGCTATATGAGGATTGAACTGGGCCAATCTTTTGTATAACAAAAGTTGTAACCACTAAGTCATGCTTTCATTTATGATATGTAAATGTGTTCATATTTATATATAATAATATAGTAATATATAAAATAATTGTAATAAAATAATAATAATAATAAATGATAAATAATAGTAATAAATAAAAATAAGTAATAATAATAATAATAATAATAATAATAATAATAGTAATAGTAAAAAATAATAGTAATAAAATAATAATAATAATAATAATAATAATAGTAATAAATAATAATAATAATAATAATAATAATAATAATAATAATAATAATAATAATATATAATATAATATAATTTTTTATTTAGAAATCAAGCGATTAACAAATGATTAATTATTCGTTTATATATCGAGCTTGAAATGTCACTTGTTCGTTTGGTTAACGAGCAAAATTTAGCAAAAATACGTAATGAAGCGAATATGTTTGTTCGCGAATAGCGAGACAGCTCTATCTTTTACACAATCCCAGGTGAGAGCTTGTAATGGAAGAGAAAAAAATTAAAAGGATGAAAAGATTCTATCACTTCTTCTTCTCCCTTGCCCTCTTATAGGTTCAATGAATACATAAGAAGTAAATAGATTACGATGATGATGATGATATATCATGTGACGTAATTGCATATCAGTAATTGAGTTTTGGATGAATTGATGAGGCCTTGTGCTTTGATCAGTTATGCTTGAAATATTTTGATATGGATAAGACCTTCATCAAATGTCAAGTGCTGGCTAATGTGTTGAGCCTGATTCAAAGGGGATTTGGTTATACCTATTTAGTTCTTAGGTTCTCTTATCTCTTAGATAGTGAAGCCGTAAAAATAATATGAGCATTATAATTACTTCAACAATAAATGTCTAAATACAAATCCTTTTTTATTTTTTTATTTTATCTTTGGCATTGACTTGAACATTATATGTTTGTTTTATTAATTTAGTTGATTAGTATATGCATTCAAAGGGTGCAATTGTCTATGCTTCAGAATCTATGAAGTAAGGAGTTTTTAGGGATACGATTTTTTTTAGACCATCTCCATTCCAAATCCTTGGTCCTTGCTAACATATGTCTTAAGCTTGTATGCTCTAGGTCCAACTTATTTTTGAACAATACAAGGCACTATCCACATTGATTCTAATTTGTTAAGTCCTATATTACGAGCTGCCAAGTCGGCCTTCTTTAACACCAAGTCTCCTGGCTTGAACTGACTCTCTTTAACATCAATTTTATAATATTTTGCTGCTCACCTTTTAATCTCCTCCTATTTTATCGAAGATTGAGTGCATAACTCCTCATATAAATTTAGCATTTTCTACACCCCTTCATCATTTGCACTCTTCCATTTGTCGAATTCATGCTCTTCGAAGTTGGATGTGGTGACTACCCTCTGATTGTATAAATTGTATTCCATTGGTAGCATTTCTTTCACTCCATAGGAAAGAAGAAATGGTGTTTGCCCAGTAGTTGTCGATGGAATAGTCTTTAGTGCTCAAAGAACTGATGGTAGCAATTCAACTCACTTGCTCTTGAACTCTTACCTTTTTTTCTTGAGTTAATTAAGTATAAGCTTATTTGCCACCTCCATATGGCCATTTGTCTTGGGATGATGCACTAAAACAAATTTTAAGGGAATTCCTTTGTCCTAACAAAAATCTTTCACTTTCTTATCAGCGAACTAAGTGTCATTATCATTAATGATCACCATTAGTAGCCTCCATCTTATATTTTTAATTGGTTATAAAAACTGAAATGCTTGTGAATATATTAATTTCATGAAAGCTACAAACGTTTCGAGAAAAAAAAAAAAAAAGCTTTTCAAATCAGCAAAGGCAGTTTTCAGAAGAATTAACTAGCCGGCTGATTATTTTAATTGTTAGAAATTTCTTTTTGTTAAAGGCGAACTAAATTAATATTATATATACAATTCTTTTTTATATAAAAAATTTTTTTTGGCCATCGTGTTAGCCTGAATATGATTTTTTATTCATTAATGTATGATATAAAATGCAATCAGTACGAATAATGATATAATTATTGAGTCGAAAATCGCTACGGAGTGAAAGTTTACTTAGTTTTGTTATGAAATCCAATGTATTTAAAGTGAACAAACTAGAATTTTTTACGTGAAAATCTCGAAAAGAGAAAAATCGCAGCGTAAGATCTTACTTTGTCTGTTTGAAAAATCTTCCGATAGATTACAAGATTGTATGAAGAGCAACCTATGTAGTCGTTGGTGGAAACAATTACTGAATTGGTAGATGATGGTGAACGGCGAGGACATCGACGGCGATGAATGTCATGTGATGGAGACCAAGAGATTGGCGGCGAGATTAGCGGTGTGGCGGCATGGTGGCAGTGGCGGTTGGCTTGACCGCGTCAGTGTGGTGCGGTGTCTTGGAGAATCTTCGCTTTAGAGACCTCTCTCTCTCTTGCGCTTCATATGAGAATGAGGGTTATTTATGGGTGGAGTGGCGTCTCAAATGTGCAAAATCGAACCACTCCACTTCTGACGGCTCGAGAATGATTCCTTTGATCATTTGATGTATTTTAAGTAATTAAATGCTCAAATGAAGTGATTGATCTTGAGCTTTTAGATCCGACGTCAGGCTCGATTTGACTATAAAACCAAGTGTTTAAGAGCTATTTATGGATTTAACGATATCCCAAAGTTTCAAATGATATTTTAAGTGTTTGATCTCAACTAGTTTCAACTGAGGATCAACTTGCTTTTGAGATCAAGATTCGTGCTTCGATTAGTAAAATTTTCAGTGTCATATCAATTATAATTACTGATATATTTCATTATCTTATTGTTCTTCTATTAATGGCTAGCTGCATAAATGAGACAAATAAAAAAAACAATGCAATCTAAGTTATTTTTTATTTCATTTTTATTTTTTTTTTCTTTGGGAACATTTACATATATAGCACATAATTTTTATATATTTATATATCTTTCAACAAAACTTTTATATTTACTTAGATAACTCTAAAATCTTTATTATCACATTAAAAATAGCATCATCATTATTTTTTTAATGAAATACAACTTTTATGTATAAAAGATGTTACTTTTTTATAAATATTAAATTTTAGGTATTAGATATGTAAATTCATAACAATTATATTCTGTGTATGTAAAATTTTTATTTTTATTTTTTACTTTTATTATTCTATTGAATTTTTATTATATTTATGGGTCATTTGTGTTTTTGCAAGAATTGTTTTGTATTTAAATAGTTTGGGTATAAAAAAAATGAATATCATTTCATTAAATATTCCAAGTTTAGGGTGTTTGTAACACTTGTTAGTGTTTGAAAAAGTAATGATGAAGCTATTGCAGAAAAAAATAGTTATGTAAAAAAACTATAGTTATTATATAATCGTAGATTTTGACCTTTGCTACAAGTAATTATATAATTTAGAAAATATAGCTTTCTTATTACAATTTTTTTAAAATACAGCTAAAATATGAAGACGTATTTCTACCGCACCATTAGATTTAGAAGTCCAAACATATAAGATAACGGCTATATTTATAAAATTCTCTATATGATCAAGCACAATTTTTAGCTCATGCATTCATCCTAGGATATTAAAATATTGAGAGTATATATATCACACAATTTTTATGTATTTACATATCTAACACTCAAATATTAACTTTTATATAAATAATACTTCAATCTTTAATATCACATCAAAATATTATCATCATTCACTTTTAAAAAATAAAATGCATATTTTTTAGTGTTTTGGTCCTTAAAATAAATTTTAAAACCTAAATATTTTAGAAAGGTTTAACAATTATTATGCATTTGCTTGTTAGTCTAACACTTAAAGTTAGATATATAATCAAATAGCCAAAATGATATTCCAATAATGAAGATTCAAAGAATAAAAGTAAAAATTGAATCCAAGCACATTTATCTTCTAAATTGGCCTAAAATGAATCAAATTGAACACATTCAAATTATATCAGCTATTAAGGATGATTTTTGTTGTTAGTTCGTCTAATAAGATATGAACTTTTAGAGGTTCCAAATAAACATAGTTATTTTTAAGGCCTTAAATTTTATTTATTAACCTTCTCAAGATTAATTCATATTTATTAACTTAATTAGATTCATGGCCTCGAGATCACATGAAAAAATATGTATTATTCATACACCTAAGAAAATGATCAAATTTATTATTATTATTATTTTAAGTACACATAAAGGAATAAATGATCAAACTTTTTTTTTATTTTTTGGGTGTTATTAGGGATAAAGCTGCAATCGAACCGAGCCGAGCCGTGCCGAGCATGTGTGTGCCAAAGCTTGAGCTTGTTTAATATTATTGAGTTCGAGCTAGATTCG
The DNA here is from genome assembly GCA_021442155.1 of Cymbidium sinense. Taxonomy (NCBI): domain Eukaryota; kingdom Viridiplantae; phylum Streptophyta; class Magnoliopsida; order Asparagales; family Orchidaceae; genus Cymbidium; species Cymbidium sinense. Next base: position 104,100,520 of record CM038220.1, read on the forward strand.
AGCTTTTAAGAATAGTGCTCAAGCTTGAGCTTGTTTATCATTATCGAGCTCGAGCTCAATTCGAGTTTGTTCACGAGCTCGGTTCAAATTAGATTATCGAGTTTGTTAATGAGCAACTCATTTAATAAATTAAATGAGCTTTAATCAAGCCTTAATCGAGCTTGTTCATGAGCAACTTATTGAGAAATAAACATGAGTTGTATCAAGTAAATCTTATTAAGCCTAAAAAAAATAATTTGAATAATTCTATTCACTAACAAACCTTAATCGAGCCGTAATCGAATCATAATTGAGCTCTTTAGCGAGCGTTCTGAAACTTTAAATGATAATATTATGAGCATAAATGAACGAGCGAAATCCAGTTTGTTCATTTAGCATTGAGTATTTAAAAAAATATTCAGACTCATTTGATTAGTTAATCAAATGAACATGAATGAAATCGAAATTATAATACTTTCAAACGTTTGGTTTATTTGCAACCCTAAATTTAGGAAAATCTTCTCCCGTTGAAATCTCACAGTTCTCGGTACCATAGCTACAACATTAACAAATTCTGACAAAGCTTTGGTTGATCTTATTTATAAAATATATTTTAAAATAATTATTTTTCAATTATATTATATGTGAAATAAAATAATTTATAAGATGAAAATATTAACAGAATTTAAAATTTAAAAAAAAAAATTATTTTTTTTATCTATGAAATAAATAAAAAAGATAATAAGTTCAATGAAACTCTATTATCTTTCTATAGTTGTTTAGCGCCTAATTGGAATTTTTTTGTTATATTTAAATAAATTAAAAATAAAATTTAATATATTTGTTAAGATAATATTTCTTAACTTATATAAAAATATAATGTTTGAGGACAATCAATTTATAACTTAAATCAAAATAAGAAGAATGAATAATAGTTTATGTTTTAATTTTTTTCAGGAAGGTTTAGAAAAATATTAAATATTATAGAACGAACTATCAGTAATCAAAATACTTAAAAATTTAAAATATATAAAGTGCATGATTTTTAACACTTAACAATACACATAATTAGATTCAAAAATAAATATAATACAAATTTTACAATAATTTTATTTATTAAAAATTATTAATAAATAACTTTTAAAATTGAAAACTAACTTCTAAATTATTTATTCTGGGTCGTTTGTTATATTGTGTTATGCTTCTTTCAAAAAATTTACCTTTTGAAGATATCATGACATAATTGAAATATAATATATTTTTTATTCAAATAATTGTAGAGAAAGCAAGAGCGGAGAATGTAATAGAGGTAAGCTGAGTATTCAGCTAAGATGAGAAGGAGAATAGAGAGAGCTAATATCTTAATGTTTCTGCCTACATGCATTACAGTATAAGGATGTATATATAACGTAGTAGATAAAGCAAGGGATTGTGAGATCTGTCGTTGCTTTGAGAATTAGTTATGAGCCGATGGTGAGGATGCAGTGTTCGTGTTTTTGGCTCTGCGGTGTGAGCTGTCGGGAGAGAGGAGAGAGGCGAAGGGAATCTGTAACCGTTTCTCCTGAACGTCTTAGTGGAGAGATGATTGAGTTTGTTATGATGCCCCCTCAACCGAATGATCCCTTGGTTGGATGGTGAGGTTGCTGCGTAATTTGATGAACCGACGAGTGGGTAGTGGTTTGGTGAAAATGTCCGCAATTTGATCTTCCGTTGAGATGTGGTGGATTTGGATTTCGTTGGCTGCTATGTGGTCACGCACAAAATGGTAGTCGATTTCTATATGTTTTGTCCGTGCATGGAGGATCGGATTTGTTGCGATCGCCATGGCTGAGGTGTTGTCACAGTCTGAGGCGTAGCAGTGATGGGATCCAGTTCAAGAGCTAGCGTCGAAGCGATTATTTGTTGTAGCAGCTGCCAAGGCTTGATATTCGATGGAGAGAACGGCGTTTTTTTTTTACTACTTTCCAGGAGATGAGGGTTGATCAGGAAGGTGTGGCCGGTGGTGGCGTGGTTGAATTTCCGGCCCAGTCAGAATCTGAATATGAGTGGAGGTTTAGATCCCCTAGAGTGATGGGGAGACCGTGGTGTGCTGTTCCTTGAAGGTAGCGGAATACACGTTTCAGTAGTTGATAGTGCGTGTTGAGTGGATTATGCATATGTTGGCAGAGATGGTTGACTGCGAGTGCTATATCGGGTCGGGTGATTGTGAGAAATTGGAGAAACGACCTTCTACCGTACTGGAGAACGGCTTGTTATTGGGGGATGTGGAGGTTGGAGATGGGCGTTAGCTTTTGCAGAAGACATTCGAGCGGAGTTTGTTGGTGTAGGCGGTTTGGGTTAGAAGGAGTTTGTTATCGGTGTGGTGTATGTGGATGCCAAGGAAGGTGGAGACTTGGCCGAGATCTTTTAAGTTGACTGCTGCCTTGAGTTGTTGAAGTATATGAGATATTATTTGAGGGTCATTTCTGGTGATGAGTATATCGTCCACGTAAAGTAGGAGGTAGATTCGGTTTCCGTTTTTGGTGTATAGGAATAAGGCTGGATCGGCTGTGCTAGTAATGAACCCGTGGTGTTTAAGTTGTTCGGTAAATGTGGAGTACCATTGCCGAGGAGACTGCTTGAGGCCGTATATGGCTTTTCGGAGAAGGCATACGTATTGTGGATATTGGGTGTCGGAAAAGCCTGGAGGTTGGGACATATAGATGGTGTCTTGAAGAGATCCATGGAGGAATGCATTGGAGACATCTAGTTGTTGGATTGGCCAATGGTGATGAAGTGCTGTTGCAAGTAGAAGGCGGACGGTGGGCATTTTGGCTACTGGACTGAAAGTTTCAGAATAGTGGATCCCATATTCTTGTTTAAAGCCTTGGGCGACGAGGCGAGCTTTGTAGTGAGCTATGGAACCGTTCGAGTGAGATTTGATCTTGTATGTCCATTTACAGCCAATTATTGTTTGATTGTTGGGTGGAGGAACGAGTGTCCAGGTGGCTTGTTGTTGGAGGGCAAGGAACTCCTCGGACATGGCTTTGCGCCATTCGGCGTGTTTAATAGCTTGAGTATAGCAGGTGGTTTCGGTTAGGGTGTGGTGATGTTGGAGATCTAAAATTGTTTTTGGTTTCCACTTGCCGGTTTGAAGCCGTGTTTTCATTGGATGGTTGGGTTGAAGGTTTGGAGGGGATGGAATTATGGTAGCCGGTTGTGAGGTGTATGATGTTTGGTTTGGTGGAGTGAGTTGAGCTGGTGTAAGTTGGGGTAGTGGAGTGATTATATTTCGGTTCGGGTCAAGGGGAGTAATCGGTGTTAGCAGCAGTGGTGGAATGGTTTGGGGGGTAATTGGTGGTTGTGGATTTGATGAGTAGGAGAAGAGGTCTTCTTGGAAGCTGACGTGTCGAGAGATTATGGTGCGATTAGTTGCCGGGTTGTAGCATTTATAACCTTTGTGGTTTTGGGGTAGCATGAAAGATCAGAGGTGCTTTGGGATAATTTGTTGGTGTTTGGTAAATGGTAATGTGGAAAGCAGTTGGAGCCGAAAACTTTAAGGTATGTGTAGTCTGGATTTTTGTTGTAGAGGACTTGATAGGGTGAAGTAAGAGAGTTTTATAGGAGTCGGTTGATAGATGGGCAGCGGTGAAGTCTTCGTCACCCAGAAATATTGGGAGATTTACGTTTGGAGGAGAGTTCTTGTTAATTCAATAATATGTCTATGTTTTCTTTCGGCGACCCCGTTTTGTTCTGGTGTGTTTGGACAACTGCGTTGATGAGTGATGTCGTGGTTGATTAGGTAGGTTTGGAGTGCGGTGGATAAGAATTCGCCTCCATTATCAGATCTAAGGATTTTAATAGGCTTGGAAAAATATGTCTGTATCATTTTGTGTAATTGTTGGAATTTAGATGAGACTTCGTGTTTATATTTCAAGGGAAACAGCCAAGTAAAATGCGAGTAGTCATCGATAAATGTAACGTAATATTTGTATCCGTTTATTGAAGAGGTTGGAGATGGACCCCATACATCGGAGTGAATTAAATCAAATGGACATTTAGTTCTGGAAACAGATTTTGTAAAAGCTAATTTATGGCTTTTGGACTGAAGGCTGGCGTTGCAGGGAGAGGGGGTTGGTTTGATGCGGAGATGTCTGTTTTGGATCGAGATAGTCCGGAGAGTATCTTTGTTTGGGTGTCCTAGCCGTCTGTGCCAGAGGTACGATGATGTAGTTGCTGAGTGGAGTGCTTGGACTGTTGTGGTGGGAGGAATGGAGTATAGCCCGTTAGTGCAGCGACCCGTTAGGAGTAGTTGGTGTGTAGTCTGATCCTTTATATAAAATCCATCTGCTCGAAAGTAATAGCGTTGTTGTCAATGAGATTGAAACAGAAAGCAGATTGTGAGACAGGTGAGGTGCATGAAAGAGTTGATTGAGTAAGAGCTTACGGTGCGGAGTCGGAAGAATTCCCTTGCCCTGATGTAGGATGGGTACTGTCTGTCCGTTGCCAACTGTAACAGATTGGTGACCAGGGTGTTCGGTAGGATTGTGTAGTGCCTCCAGGTCATTGGTGAGGTGTGAGGTAGCTCCTGAGTCTAGTATCCATTCTGAGGGATGTTGGAGGGTGTCGGTATGGAGTCTTGAGGGTTTTGGAGGTAGTTGGTGGTGTTCGGTGCAGTGCGAAATGAGTGGCCTGTTTTGTTGCATATTTGACAGCGTAGAGGTGTTGAGTTGCGGTAATTTGTTTGTCCTTTGGTCCGATTTTCTGATTGTGGGGAGGAAGTGTGATGATATTTGCCTTGGGTTTTGTGGTTGGGTTTCCAGGGTTTTCCTCGGGAGAGATGGAGGGCAGTGACGGAAGGGATGATTTCTTTTTCCTGATCTGTGGTGATATTGAGTTCTTCGCTGCATAGTAGAGAGTATAGATCGTCGATGTTGATTGGGTCGGATCTCGTGCGTATAGCTGTTTTGAATGCATGGTAAGTTGATGGTAAGCCGTTCAGAGTGTAGAGGATAATGTCTTCAGTGTCCAGATTTGAGCCGGCTGCTGAGATTTGGTCGATCAAAGATTTAATTTCTGCTAGATATTGGGTCATCGTTTTGTCGCGGAGGCATATATGGTGGAGTTCGTTTTTGAGTTGGATGACTCTGGAACGGTTGGATGACTGTAGTCTTTTTGCTAGAGTAAGCCAGATGTCCGAGCAGGTTTCTAAGTTGAGCACGTAAGGGAGGATGGATGGTGAAATGGTAGAGTAGAGGGTAGCTGAGAGATTTTGGTCGATTAATTTCCACATATTATGGTTGGGATTGGGTTGAGGTTGTCCGTTGGTGTCAAGAGAATATTTTGTGGGACATGGGGTGGTACCTTCAAGAAAGCTGATAAAACTATTTGCTTGGAATAATTTGTGGATTTGAGAGCTCCATAAGGTGTAGTTGTTGTTTACTGTGAGAGTTTACATGAACTTCATCTATCCAGGAACTTGAGGGAGGGTGGAAATGGTCAGTTGCTTTCTGCCATATTTATTTAGTAAAATAGGAAGAAAGATGAACATTTCGAGAAGAAAACTAATTCTCACAGCTAGAAAGAATACCAAAATATGCTCTGTTTATTATATGAGAAATATAAAGAGTAAAGATGTCTGTCAATTTTGCTTTCTAGAGAATGAGTAAGATCTGTATGAATAATTAGTTTAAAAATAAATTTTTTTATATCTTGCGGTATAGTTTGAATTACATCGCTCAGATGTTAGTAGAGCAATCATACAATTATGATTGGGCTTTATTTTGAAAAATCAACAGTAAAAAATTTATATATTCTTTTTAAACCTGACCAACTCTTTAGGCCAAAAAAAATTATATATATATATATATATATATATATATATATATATATATATATATATATAAACTTTTTAAAAACAAATAAAATTTATATACTTACAAATCAATATTATTTAATTATAATATGAGTAAGGGTATATTTTACTTGCGGTGCAATTCAAACTACATCGTTCAAATGTTAGCAGAGCAATGATGTAATTATAATTAGGTTGTGTTTTGAAGAATCTATAATAGAAAAATTACATTTTTCAACTTAACCTGACAACCTATATTGACTGAGAAATTATATATATATATATATATATATATATATATATATATATATATATATATATATATATATATATATATATATATATATATATATATATATGAAGAACTCTTCTGTAGGCTTGAGAGCTAGAATGAGAGAGAGTGAGAGAGAGAGAGATAAAAGTAAAATTCCTTCTCGTCTGTATTATCTCAGATGCTTCAACAGTTACAATGTATATTATTTCTTATATAGAGCTACGGTATAAGAGGTGGTTACGATGGTACTGAGATCGTGAGGTTTGTTACTGCACCTGGTTTTAGGTTCGGTACGGTGCATGTGATAACGAGGTGGCTTGTTGGAGAGAGGAAGATGCGATGGTTTCTGCACATGGTTTGCGGTTCCGGCGTAACGGTGCATGTGATAACGAGGTGGCTTGCTGGAGAGAGGAAGATGCGGTGGTTTCTGCACATGGTTTGCGGTTCCGATCGTGGAGTGAGGAGCTGTAGTGATTTCAGCTTCCCTCAACCGAATGATCCAATGTTTGGACCGTGAGGTTGGTGCGTAGTTGAATAAAGCGGCGTGTTGGCAGTGGCTTGGTTAGGATATCCACGATTTGATCTTCGGTTGATATGTGATGGATTTGTATTTCTTTGGTTGCAACGTGATCTCTTATGAAGTGATAGTCTATCTCTATGTGTTTCGTTCTTGCGTGAAGAATGGGATTTGTTGCGATTGCCATTGCTGAGGTGTTGTCGCAGTATAATGGTGTAGCTTGAGTTGTTGGGATTCCGAGTTCGAATGCTAGACGGAGCCGATTATTTGGTCGTGTGCGGCGGTGCTCTCTATAGTGGAGGAGCGTGCTACTGGTCTTCAACTTTCCGAGATAAGGGTTGATCCGAAAAACGGCGGTGGTGGAGCGTCGTCTGTTGGGTTTCCCTGCCCAGTCGGAGTAGGCTGAGATCCTGTGTTATGGGTAGACCATGATCGGATGTGCCTTGCAGGTAGCGTAGGACCCGTTTAAGTGATTGAGAGTGTGTTGTGAGCGGGTTGTGCATATGTTGGCATAGATGGTTGACGGCTAGAGCGATATCCGGTCGGGTTATGGTAAGGTATTGAAGAGATCCAACGACGTCTGTACTCAGAGGGATCGGGAGCTGCCTGGCTGCACTATGGTGAGTCGGTGACTCGGTTGGAGATAGGTGTTGGGGCGGATTTGCAGCTTGTCATGCCGTGGCTGTTCAGAAGGCGAGTGATGTAGTCAGTTTGGGTGAGGAGAAGTTTGTTGTTGGTGTGGTGTATGTGAATGCCGAGAAAGGTGGAGACGAGGCCCAGATCTTTTAGGTTGACGGCAGATTTGAGGTGTTGGAGGATAGAGGAAATGGTTTGAGGATTGGAGCCGGTGATGAGTATGTCGTCCACGTAAAGGAGGAGGTAGATGCGGTTATTGTTGGATGTGAGGAGGAAGAGAGCGGGGTCGGCTGTACTGGTGTTGAAGCCTAGCTGTTTGAGGTGCTCAGTGAAAGTAGAGTACCATTGCCGGGGGGATTGCTTGAGTCCATAGATTGCTTTGCGAAGTAGGCACACATGATGTGGGAGTTGATTGTCGGAAAAACCTGGTGGTTGAGTCATATAGATGGTGTCCTGGAGGGAACCATGGAGGAATGCATTGGAAACGTCGAGCTGCTGAACTGGCCACTGGTGATGAAGTGCTAGTGTAAGTAGGAGACGAATGGTGGGCATTTTGGCGACTGGACTGAAAGTTTCGGAGTAGTGAATCCCGTATTCTTGCTTGAATCCTTGTGCCACTAGACGAGCTTTGTAACAAGCTATGGAGCCGTCAGAGTGGTGTTTGATCTTGTATGTCCATTTGCAACCGATGATTGTTTGATTGGCTGGTGGTGGGACTAATGTCCAAGTTGCCTGTTGTTGGAGTGCTAGAAATTCTTCGGACATGGCTTTTCTCCATTCAGCGTGTTTGACGGCTTGGGTATAGCATGTGGGTTCTGTGGTGGTATGCTGATGGAAGAGATCGAAGATGACTTTTGGTTTCCAGTGACCTGTTTGAAGTCTAGTTTTCATTGGGTGTATGGATGGTGGGGCTGGAGATGTGATATCAGTTTCCGTGGGTTGTGGTTTTTGGAGAATTTCTGTTGTTTGAGTAGTAGTGGGTGGTTTGGTTGGTTGGTGTGTTGAATGCTGCTTAGGACAAGGGTAAGGGATGGGTGTTAGGAGTAGTGGTGGTGTGACTGGTGGTTTGGGTTGTGATGTTGGTTCGGATGAGTATGTGAAGTGTGTTTCATGGAATGTGACATGGCGTGATATCAGGATGCGATTGGTTGCGGGGTTGTAGCATTTGTAGCCTTTGTGGGTTTGGGAGTAGCCGATGAAGATACAGAGAGGTGCTTTAGGGGAGAGTTTATTGGTGTTTGTGGGGTGATGGAGGGGGAAGCAGGTGGAGCCGAATACTTTGAGATGAGAGTAGTTAGGAACTTTCTTGTAGAGTGCTTGATGAGGTGAGCGAAGGTTGAGTGTTTTGGTGGGTAGACGGTTGATGAGGTGTATGGCGGTGAGAGCGGCGTCTGTCCAGAATTTTGGTGGAAGGTTAGCCGTGTGGAGTAGAGTTCGCGTCAGTTCAATGATGTATTTCCTGCTCGCCATTTGTTGGTGTATAGGGGCAGCTGCGTTGATGAACGATGCCGTGGTTGGTGAGGTAGGTATGAAGTGTATTAGAGAGAAATTCGCCTCCGCCGTCTGTGCGGAGTGTTTTAATTGATTTGGAGAAGTGTGTCTGTACCATTTTATGTAGTTGTTGGAATTTGGAGGCTACTTCGTATTTGTGGGTTAGAGGAAACATCCATGTAAATCGAGAGTAATCATCAATAAAAATAACATAATATTTGTAGCCTTGGAGTGAAATGGTTGGTGATGGTCCCCATACATCAGAATGAATTAGATCAAATGGATGTTTAGACTTACTATTGGATTTAGGAAAAATAAGTTTATGACTCTTTGACTGAATACAGACGTGACACAGGGATGAGGTTGGTTGTATGCGAAGGTGCTTGTTTTGTAGCGAGACGATTCGGAGAGTGTCTTTGTGTGGATGACCGAGCCGTTGATGCCATAGGTTGGAGGATGTTCGGTCGGAATGGAGTGCTTGTATTGCTGTGGTGTTGGAGAGGGAGTATAGTCCATTAATGCAGCGGCCCGTTAGTAGGGTCTGATGTGTTGTCCGATCCTTGATATGAACGTCATTAGCGTTAAAGATGATAGAACAATTATTATCTTTTGCAAGATGTGATACGGAGAGAAGATTGTGAGATAAATGGGGTGCGTGAAATATATGTTTGAGAAGAAGCTTACGAGTAGGTGTGGGGAGGATGCCGTGGCCATGATGGAGAATGGGTGTTGATTGGCCGTTGCCGACGGTGACGGATTGATTACCTGAATAGTCGGTTGGATTGTGGAGTGTGTCCAGATTGTTGGTAAGATGGGAGGATGCTCCAGAGTCCAGTATCCATTCGGAGTGAGAGGATGTGAGGTTGGCTTGAAGCGCTGAGGGAGGTTTGGGGGGGTAGTTTGTAGTGTCTGCTCGGTGCCAGCACGTTCGAGCCGAGTGTCCTACCTTGTTGCATATCTGACAGCGAGGAGATTCAGAGTTATTGTGGTTTATCCGGCCTTTTGTCCGACCCACATCAGTTTGAGTAGAAAATTGGTTTTGAGTTCTGCCATGGGGTTTGTAGTGAGATCGCCATGGTTTGCCCCGATTGGCTTGGAGAGCAGTGATGGATGGGGTAAGGTCTTTGTCGTGGTCGGTAGAGATGTTTAGTTCTTCGCTGCAGAGAAGAGAGTAGAGGTCGTCAACGTTGATTGGGTCGGTTCTTGTGCGTATTGCGGTTTTGAATGCGTGATAAGTTGGTGGCAGCCCGTTGAGTGTATATAGTATGATGTCTTCGGGATCCAAGTTGGATCCGGCGGCGGAGATTTGATCTATCAGGTTTTTGATTTCTGCGAGGTACTTGATCATCGGTTTGTCTCTAAGGGATATGTGGTGAAGCTCATTTTTGAGTTGAATGACCTTGAGCGATTTCGATTGCGCCTCTTGGCTAGGGTAGACCAAATGTCCGAGCAGGTGTCTAGATTGAGAACGTAGGGGAGAATGGAGGAGAGATAGTTGAGTAGAGTGTAGAGGTTTTGATCAATAAAGTCATATGTTGTAGTTTGGATTAGGTTGGAGTTGATTGTTGTTGTCTAAGGAGTAGTGGGACACGGTGTGGTGCCTTGAAAGCTGTGAAGCCGCGTTTGCCTTGAATAGCTTGTGGATTTGAGAGCTCCATATGATGTAGTTGTCGGCCGTAAGTGTTGTATTTGCTACTGACTTCATATTCCCTATTAGAAATTTCAGGGATGGTGGTATAGTTAGTGAGCTGAAAGTCTCCTGCTGAGTATTCATCGTTCTGTCCGAGTGGGAGGAGGAGGATGCTGACATTTCTTATCCGGATCAAAGCTCTGATACCATGAAGAACTCTTCTGTAGGCTTGAGAGCTAGAATGAGAGAGAGAGAGAGTGAGAGAGAGAGAGATAAAAGTAAAATTCCTTCTCGTCTGTATTATCTCAGATGCTTCAACAAGTTACAATGTATATTATTTCTTATATAGAGCTACGGTATAAGAGGTGGTTACGGATGGTACTGAGATCGTGAGGTTTGTTACGCTGCACCTGGTTTGCGGTTCCGGCGTAACGGTGCATGTGATAACGAGGTGGCTTGTTGGAGAGAGGAAGATGCGATGGTTTCTGCACATGGTTTGCGGTTCCGGCGTAACGGTGCATGTGATAACGAGGTGGCTTGCTGGAGAGAGGAAGATGCGGTGGTTTCTGCACATGGTTTGCGGTTCCGATCGTGGAGTGAGGAGCTGTAGTGATTTCAATATATATATATATATATATATATATATATATATATATATATATATATATATATTAAATAAAATTTATATATTTATTATAATTTCTTTTACAATAATTTTATAACTGTTTTTTCATATAATTGAAGCTTTCCTAAATATATTCTAAATATATAATCAAACACACAAATATATATAGGAAACAAATTGCATGGCCTGAACTATATTTCCTGAGAAAAAAAATCAACATATATTCATATAAAAATGTATTAAAACAAAGATATCTGTTTTAAATAAAAACTAATTACTATAAATTACAGAATATTTAGACAGAAATACAAGACAAAACAAAATAATTTTTTCTAAGAAGATAAAATTTAAATGTCTTATAATATTTATTAAACATCTTTTTAAACAATTAATTTCATACTTTGATGCATGTTGCAATAAAATATTTACATATAATTTTGTTTCTATATTTTGTAATAATAAGTCGACAAGAAATTATACCAATTATTCACACATCATTACACATAAATTTATCATTAATATATAACCGTTGAATTGAGTTTGTCAATTACATTATCGAGAAGTTAAGTTTTGGGCTTTGCTAAATGGGCTATAAGCCTAATATACATAACTGGACTAGTTAGCCCATATGAAACTCAAGCCCATTTGAGCTGACAAATCTTTTGGCGGCATAATGAGTTGATAGTGACTTTTTGATACGTAATTTTTATGAAACAAAGAAGCATAGTATTATCATAAAATTTTATTCTCCCAAACAATGCCAAGGAGTTAAATATCAACTTTAATATATATATTATCCATTACAAAATAATGTGCTAATTGTTGAAATTACATAATTCAATTTATTTAAGTTATTCAAAAAAACTATTTTAAATAATTATTTAATTAAGACTACGTTTATGACAGCTTTCTATCTTTGGTATGATCAAAATCATCTCGTAGGTGGCATTTGAGAAACCGTGTTTTGTAAAAACTGTAGTTGAAAAGTTATGTTTTTCAACTTAACTTGACAAAATAATGTGGCTACTAGAAAGCTGTGATTTGATTTTTTTTTTTAAATAATAAGAAATTATAATAATCATTATAGTTTTTTGATATCTACATCTTCTACGACAGCCACTCCACTATTTTTTAGTACGTTACAAAAATTGCTCAAGATATCCTAATATATTTTGTATTAAGATAGTGTTAATTTTATACATATACAATAAATATAATTAAGTTATTAGATAAACATTGCTAAATTATTGTACAATATAATAAAATTATTTAAAATAAAAAATTAATTATTAAACCAACTTTTGTTGGGAGAGAACATATTAAAACATCATTAAATGACATGAATAATAAAATTAGAACCATCTAATTACAAAATGAATCAAGTCATTATAACAAAAATTAATTTTAATTTTGTATAATAGTTTTAAGCTAAATTAAGGATCATTCTTTTCTTCTTTCTCATTCCATCAATCAAAGAAGAATGCTCTAAATTTTGCTAATGAATTATTCCTTTATTTTAATTTGTTACTTCAATTTGATTTTTTTCTTTTTTTCTCATTTTATCTTTCAACATGCATTTTCATCGATGAAGATTGTTAAGTGTGTAAGATAATTTTTTTTTATAATTTTATTGATAATATATATTTAAAAAGTATTACAAAAGTTTAGAGATAGAATCAATGATTGTTAATATTAATATAATGAAGAAATATTGATCATATTTTAAGATACTTAGCCATAATAGTTAAAATAATCTTTTTTTTTTAAGTTGTTAATATATTCAAATAGTTTATTTTATTTTTTTTTGAATTAATTATAAAGTTAAATTTCTAATTTTAATTTATTTTATTAATTTTTGGCACCCCATCTTAGTTCTAATTATGCCACTAGATGTATGTAATCTAATTTCTATATTGCACATAGATTATTTCATTAACTAAGTAGTAGACCTATTTATGATGATAAAAATAACTAAAATGGGCCCTTTATGTAAGAATAAGGCTTCACACACACACACACACACACACACACACACACACACATATATATATATATATATATATATATATATATATATAACAAAAAATCTATTTTGATTATGCGAAAAAGAAATATAATATAAAAAATATATAATTTAAAGTTAATGTAATGTGTTTGAATTACTTTAGGTTATTTGATTATAAATTCTATGAATAGACGAGTTTAATTTTTCTTATTTAGCAGAATAAATATAATACAAAGTATTTTAATGGGTGATGAATAGTGATGATAGTGATGGATAGTTGAAAGTGGTGGGCGACGGGCAGGTGGTTGGCGGAATCGAGTGGCAAAAACAGTGGAGACAGAGGTGGGTTCTTGCTAGGTGGCGATTGATAGCATTAAGTGGTATCGATCCTCACTTTAGACCAACCAATATATTAAATACGTAGATTGAGAGAATTCTAAATATAAAAATCACTCTTCTAAAGTATGCCAAATATATCATAAATACTTTGTATATTTATTTTGTAGGAGTCCAAATACCTTAAATCTTAAAACCACAACATTCACTTTATTTTACCCTCCTAATTCAATCAACCAAATAACCCTTATGTTAATTATTAACTAATAAAATAAAAAACTTACAAAATATGCATAATCATCTCATAAACTACAAAGAGTTGTCTTTCATTCATATATATATATATATATATATATATATATATATATATATATATATATATATATATATATATATATATATATATATATATATATATATATATATATATATATTATTATTATTATTAACCTTTAAATCCCACCATGATTACCTAATTCCTCATAGATATTTCTGTTACCGTCCAAAAATTTATTTTAACTTTACTCTGAATAAGATTTCATGTAGAATCTAATGCAAGTGAGAAAAAGATGACCCATCACATTAAATGCACAATGAGTACGGTAGAAGAGAAAAAAAGGAAGGCAGCCATTTCTAAAGTCAGAAAACTTATTCCTACTTGTAAATTTTTTTTTTTATTTTTATTTTTATTTTTTATTTTTTTATTTTTTATTTCTTGAAAAAAATGACTTGATTAAAGCAGTGACTTCTTCAGGAGGAAAGTATATATTAAATATTATTTTTAATATTATTTATTTATTTATTATTATTATTTTGGTAGGTCCCTTATTAATTGAAATCTCACATTAGAAAGGCTGGTGAGGTCTATTTTCCAAGACATGATAAACTACGAGAACAACCCTAGCTTTCTTTCAGTCACGCGCATGGCTTACTTTATCGTCACGTCCTCGTCATACTCTTCGGCCAAATTATTATTATTATTTATTTTTGAAAAAATATTATTGGCTAACAATAATTTTGATTTTAGAGAGATTAGATATTAAGAGACTGTTTGGATCACTTTTATTTTATATTTATTATTTTTATTTTTTTTACTATTTTTTAAAATGTATTTATCTGATGTGTTTTTATATATTTCTATTTTTATTTTAGAAATAATTAGTATTATTTTAAAAATATTTAAAATAATTTTTAGTTGTTTTGAGTATTTTAAAAATAATAATAACTATCAATTATATTTTATTTAAAACAAAATATAAAAAAATATAAATATAAATGATCCCAAATAGCTTCTAAGATTTTGAAAGCAACTTTTATAATTTTTTTTTAGCTGACTGTGAACTTCTCTCTCGTTCATTATATTTGTTTTACCTTCAAATGTTAATGATTTTCTGCAATTTATAATATTTTTATTTTTGGTAAAAATATTGATTGGGCAATTATAATATTAATTTTTAGGAATGATGTGCATTAGATCATAAAGTATATGAAATGAATTTATAATTTTCTTTCATAAGATAAAAATTATGGTGTAAAAGAGTATCATCTTAAGATTTTGAGAGTAATTTTTATAGCCATTAACAGCTAAATTTATTGGCATCAATAAATTATTAGAGGATTGTATACATATCATATAATTTTATGTATTTAAATATTTAATACATAAATTTCAATCATTTACATATAAAATACCTAATTTTTAATACTACATCAAAAATATTATCTTCGTTCATTTTTTAAAAGTGAAATATACTTTTCTAAGTATATGAAAGTATTTAATGAGTAAATATTTAATTTTAGGCATTAGATATGTAAATGTATAAGAATTATGTGATATGAATGTAAATCTTCCTAAATTATTTAATTTCAGTACTTTTTTGCAATTATTGTCATTATATATATATATATATATATATATATATATATATATATATATATATATATATATATATATATATATATATATATATATATATATATATATATATATATATATATATGAGAGAGAACCAAAACTAATTTGTCTTAAAAGTTTGGGTAAAAAAATTGGAAACTTAAGATTCTTTTTATAGGTTTTATTTTAGGTGTTTGCAACGAATTTGTCTCAAATTTTAATATTTGAAAGTATGCTTATTTTAAAAATTTTAGTTGATTTTTATATATATCATAAAATTTTTATATGTTTATCTAACGGTTAACTTTTTATATTTTTCTATATAACCCTTAATTATATTTTATTTTAAGAAAATCAATATAAATGATGTTTTTGATATAATATAAAATTTAAATATTATATGAATAAAATTAAGATTTAAATATTATATATATAAAATATATATACAAATTCTTTAATGTGCATATAAATCCTTCTATTTTTTAAAAGTTTACTTAAAAAATTGATGGGCCAACTCAATTTATTATAATTTTAGTCCTCAATTCATTGAACTCGGTTCAATAATTAACTTAATAATATAAAATTACACAACTAATTAAAGTAATTAATTAAAATCAACACCAATCAAATACTTCAATAATTAACTATTTATATATATTATATATTTAACACATAAAAGTCAAATATTACATTGATAGCAAAGATTACTAGAGAGATTTGTGACGAAGACGACGAGTGATCAATAACATTAAACGTAATGAGATTATCTATAGAGTGATCACATTAATTTATTTTAATAGAGAAAAATATTTTTTATTAGATTCCAATATTTATAATGCTATTAGTATAATATTTAATTTTTAAGTATTATATATATAAAAAATTGAAGTTTTAAGTGATATATATATATATATATATATATATATATATATATATATATATATATATATATATTTATTTATTTATTTATTTCTTCTTGTTAATTAAAGGTAAAATATTTATGTAAATTAGATACTATCACACCATATGGTCCACAATGTTCACCCATCAATTAGACTTTACATAACATCCTTTCTCCTACAGTAGTATTACAAACGTCAAAATCAATTGGCTTCATATATTAAATTAAAAATAGCGTGGCGGTATCTAGAACACAAATATATTATAAATAATCAAACATTTCTCTAAACCAATCACTGCCACGTCGCCACCTTCTCAATTAATTAATTAATGACATTATTAAGGTTTATTTAACGTAATCACCCCCGCCCGTACGATGAACAATTATTATTCCTAATCAGCCAATTTATCAAAAAGTGGAATAATTAAAATAAAATAAATCGGGATTAGTTTCTGTATAATGCTTTTTTTAGAAAGGAGGCCTTCCTCGCATCACATGCTTCTATTGCGTTAAAATAATGATAGGGGGCAGACAAGAAATCTCTCGCTTATTCGGTTCAATTAATCACGCTTCTAGCATGATCTTACCTGCAGTACTGTTTCCTAAAAGTTTTTTTTTTTTTTAAAGAAATAATTGTTTGTGGGGGGCAAGTATTTGTTTTCTCTCAGGTTGGATGGTTAAGAAAAAAAAATTAATTATTTATATTAAATTATATTCGGGTTGATATTGGTTTGAATTTGAATTTTCTTTTTATAAAATTGAATTTAGATATGTTTTAAAATTAAATTTGGTGTTTTTTTACTATTTAGCTGAAAGTAATTTGAAGCGAATAATTTTAAATTTTACAGGCCTCTCTCTCTCTTTATATATATATATATATATATATATATATATATATATATATAGTTCATTGTATCTAAAAAAAATTTGGAAACCCTATTTTATGCATTAATTGATTAAAAAATGATAAAATTAAAAAAAAAATTGTATCAAGATTTATATTATTCTGCCATAATAAGTTTCTATGCTTATAGGAGATACAAGGAATCAATTCACTATATAAAAAAAAAATCAATCAAATAAATAAATGCAACATAATTAAATACTATTTACATATTTCTCATACAACTAATTATCCTAAAATCAATAAAAAGTATTTAATCTTTCAAGCCAAATAAAAATTAATAAAATTACAAAAATAATATGAGTGATGATGAACACAAAAATGAATGTCATATAAAAAATAAACTCCTAAAAGAAAAATCATAGTTATTCTAACTACAACCATGGTATGTATTCTAAATCAAAATTAATTAACCTTCAAATTAAAAAATAATCCATAATATCTAAATTGTTAACAAAAATTCTAATTTATCATAATATTATTTAAGCTAAAATTATATTTATTTATAATATTTAATAATATTTTATAAAGTTTCATCTACCACTATCTACCTTAGTAGGGGGGCTCCTAATTATTTTTAGAGTTCCATGACGAGACAGCTTCCTTAACTTCTAACTTATTAGATTTCCTCTTTAATCATATATAAACCAACCTTACTTGACCTCTTTCTACTTGTAATTGTGACTAATCATTTTGATATTATTAGACAATACTTTCATTTTTTAGGCTAAAACTTTGACTTATATAAAAGCTTTTTAGGTGGAACTGATTGTTGTTTGTATTTTATTTGACTTAGAGTAATGTTAGCTACTTGCTTTACTAATACTTCAAAAAAAAAAAAAAAAAATTTATGTTTTGATAATTGAAGCAACAAAAAAAATATTTGAGTTTGATATAATATCACTTTATATGCTTTAAAATGCTGTTTATTTTCTTTATTTTTTATTGTTTAATATTTGTTCGTCTAGAAAACCAATTCGGTAGAGTGAATGCTACATGCCGCTCGTGAAATCAAAGCCAGTATTTAAGAGTGAACAAGAAAACTCAGAATTTTACGTGAAAAATCTCAGGGAAAAGAATCACGCGGCTGCAAAAAAAACTTCCACTATATATTTGTTTTGGGTATAAGTTTTAGATAATGAGATTACATAATTGTATGAGAAGGTATGATGGGAATCCCAAAATTAGACAATAATAGCTATATAGTCACTTCGGGTTGTAAATGCGATAAATCTGAGAATCAATCACTTGTAGAAATCAGACAATCACTGTAGAAGTCCCATGATGGAGGCAGAGAGATTGCGGCAGTGGGATCAACGGCGTGGCCATGGCTGGCGGCGGCACGGCGGCGATAACGGCGTGGCCGTGGTTGACTGACGGTCAGTAGCGCATGATTGTAGGATCTTTAGAGCTCTCTCTTCTTGCTGACCTCCCCATATGAGAAATGAGGTATAGATTGGAGGAGTGGCGTCTCTATAAATACATGTAAAATCCGAACCACTCCACTTCATCAGCATGATGATTCCCTTGATCATATGATGTATTTTGTGTATTTGAATACTCAAATAAAGTCAGAATTGTAAGATCTTGGGCTTGTTGGATCCGGCTCGTTGAGACGCTCGATTTGACTATAAACACTCTAAATTTGAGAGCCTTTTAGGAATTTAACTGATGCCCCAAAGTTTCTAATGATATTTTAAGTGCTTGATCTCAGCTTTAATTTACGATCGCTTTCTTTCGGCATTAGTCTTTTAGAGATTTTCGGATCATATCAATATTATTTAAAAAATAGTTTTAATTTACTAAAATATACACACAAATAATCATTTGCAAGCACATTTTCATTAAGATTTTATTAATTACTTGCCCAACTTAACGCTCAAAGGAAAATAAAATCTTGATTGAGTTAATAAGCCCATAATTTCATGTTAAATAAGTTATTAATATGCTAATAAAATTGTTAATGTGTTAATTAGGACATTCAACACATCAAAAACTTTCTTTTTTAATTATGACTTATAGAACATATCATTTTTTTATTTTGAAGAATATATAAATTTATTTTTTATAACAACATATCATATTAGGATATTTTGATTATTACATTGAATTAAATATAATAAAAACTTTAAATTTTAATTCTCGACTTGGTTAAATTTTAATGATGATATTTTCACCTTGATTGCACAACTATTTCAAAGGATAATTCTAGAACTAAATCATGTCATCCCTACTTATGAATGCCTAAGTCTATATTAGCACCTTAATTACCTTTTTCTTTTACTCTTCCAGAGAATAACAAACTTCCATTCTCCTTAATCAAGTCTGTCGGCCAAATACTAATTAAATTATTATCATCATCATCATCATCATCATTATAATCATTATAATAATAATAATTATTATTATTATTCATAACACTGTCGTCCTCATCTATCCATGTGCTTTCTTTCTCACTACTCCATCCATTTGGCCACATCCCCTTTATCCAACTATTATAAACTCTTAAACTTTGAATAGTCTAAACTAAACAGTTCTAAACTTGAGCTTCAACACACCGGCTTCCACTTTTAATTATTCTTCTTCTTTTATAAAAGGGATATATAAATATGTTCCTGTAATGATAATATATGTAGTATAACAAAATGGATGTTTAAGAAGTCGAATTCACCAAATTAGAGCTAGCAGAACCCAGTTGAAGAGACCAAAACAGCGAGGAGGAACTGAACCATAAATATGGGAGCCTGAATGGTTAAAACAGATGGGACATGGGAGGTTCTCCCATGCCTTTGTCTTTCCTTCTTTGCATGTTTCTGATGCCATATAAGTATACAAACATATAAATTTACTTGCGCTGGTGTATATATTTTTTACTTTTATTGTTGTCATCGCCAGTAGTGACCATGCACCTGAGCCCACCTCATTAAAACCTCCCAGTCAGTGGTGAGAGAGAGAGAGAGAGAGAGAGAGAGAGAGAGAAGGAGGGGAATGGAGAAGAGCTGGAATGAAAGAGAAATGTGAGGGGGAAAAGTGAATGGGAGTAGATTCCTAAATTGTTTTGGGGGAGAGGAAAGTATTACAAAACAGCAGAGTGGCTGGGGAGGAATGGGGCCCAAAGCCTGAGCTTTGAGGTTCAGACACATCTCCTCTCATTTTCAACATGATGTTTCTGGAGTAACGTGACTGATTTAAACTACAGCTTTTCATTTTTATTTTTTTTTATATGGAGATTTTTTTAGCAAATATTATTATTAATTTATGATTTTTGAAGTCTCAAGCTCTTGACTTTTGTGAAGGCAGTAGAATTTTTCAACAACGTGATTAATGGCAAGATTAACTTGGTAGTATACCCTATTTCACTCACAATAACTATCTAAATGCCATTAAGAAAAAGAAAAAAACCAAAATAGAAGATAATACACTATCATTTTTGGATAAACTAACTAAAGCAAGGTGCTTATGACATCAAAATCCATTTTGATGAATTCACATTGCAAAAATATAACCAGACCTTAAATGAGAAATGTCATGAGATAGTTCTCAAAATAAATGGTGGAAGAGTTTCATTCCATGAAGTATTCGTCATGCCTTGAAGATCGGTGTGTAGAGATTATACACAAATCATTGCTAAAAGTTAATAATATAAATGGAGGGATTGACAGCTCAAATAACTATTATTTTGTTATAACAGATCTCCACAATATTATGAGAAGGGAAGAAGTGAAAGAATTGTTAAAACAATGCTCTGATACAAATGTAGCTATCAATCAATAGAAATAAAGTTTATGAAAACTCATGTGCCTCAAATGATTTTTAGCCTAGCCACATTAGCTAGCTCAATATTGCCACCTAAAATAGAAGAATAAATCAACTCTCGAACAATTAAGTCAAAGGTTCAGTGTAATTATTCGATGATGAGCTCCTATGGGACAGGAAACATTCATATTAGAACGAGAAAAAACTCTCTATAAGATATCAAACTAGACAAAGCAGAAAAGAATACAATTGATTTAGAATTACATGAAGCAATTCTTTCGGTAATGTCGAAAAAAATTAATTGATTATGATGTTTACTTCGACACAATTGGGCTAAACGATCTTTAGCTACTTCAATCACATTTCAAGATTAATTTAATGTGATCTAATTTCATGAGGATTAGTCAAATTAAGTTATAGTATGGCACCTATTAATCTTATTTTGAGTCAAGTCAAACTCATTGACTAATATGATTATATCCAAGTAAAATAAACCATTCAACTTTCAATTAGCTAATTCTAGATCTTATAAGAGATTCCTATACCCATAAATACTACATACATTTCTTAACACACACATACATGTTAGTATATGTATAATCCTTCTATGCATAAATGAATTCATTTAAACACCTATAGGTCAATGCAATTTTTATTCTAGCAAACTTTGGACATTAGTCTTTAGCTCAAAGATTTCAATCAGCTTAATTCAAGCCAATTTAATTCAGCTTTTGAGCAATTTTCAAATATATAATTTTATGAATTACAGTTCAGTTCAAAGGTTCTGATTATGTAGAATTTAAAGCAACTCAAATTTAAACTGAATCTAATCAAACCATGAGCCATTTTCAAATAAACCCTTGTAAATTCAAATAAATTTCATGAGAGAACTAAACAGCGTTCAAATAAGCTCTTCCTCAGGTCTCAGTTCTCACCCTCAATAACTTTGAAGGAGAAAAGATTGAATCTTTGTTCCATTAAAAAAGAAAAATACAGTAGCTACAAGAAAGGCTTGGAGATAGAGAGTCCAAAGCGTGAGCTGTGCGGGCCACGCCCATATCTTCTCCCACTCCTCATTACCCTTTTCAACCTGATGTTTCCTGAGACCTCACTCTGTGATATCCCATACCCACCCGATCGCAGCAGACATACACTTGAATTCCTCTCCAAAAAAAAAAAAAAAAATCATAAAGGTCGACTGCAGATTGCCCGGATAACCAGGGATCTCTCTCTTTCTTCCTTCCCCACACTCTTTCTCTCTGTCCTTTCAATTCCTTCTCAATCTCTCTCAGTAGTTCCCTCACAAGTCAATCAGCGTCACTTGTAAGAGGTGGGGATTGGTTGGTGGGATTCTCGGAACATGGCTTCTGATTTCCCTCCACCCATTTTGGAATTCCTGCAACAATTCACATTGACAGCTGCTGTAAGTTTACTGTTTCTTGTCCTGTGGGAAATCGGAGAACAGGAAGAAAAAAATCAGATTTTGATACAATAATAAGTTAAAAAATTTCACCTTTACTATAGCTGGTGGCCGGAGGCATTTCTAGTCATCACCTGAGAACCAGCAATCAAATGCCCGCATTCCAAATTCACTCCAAAAAGCCTCAGCTTCTTCGAATTCCCTGTGCTTGCTACTGTCGCCTCAGAACTCTGCTCTTCTGCTAAAAAAAAGTTAAAAACTAAAATTTCTCACTTTTTAACTTTACATAAAGAAAAACTATTTTTTAGCTGACTAATGACGGCCAGAATCCAACCTAGGGAATTGAGTTGAAATACATGTATGAAGAAGATGGCAAGCTTGTACTTTGACTTAGAGCTGGACTCCACTGCATCACCGGTGACTGCGCCGCCGAGGACGCCGTAATGGAATCCTGTCCACTTCCTCTCCGGCGGCAGCCAACGAAGAGCGGTCACCATTGCCTCGGCGGCGGAAGATAACAACATCACCTGCATCAAGTTGTTTCTCTTTTACAAACCTACTCCAGCCTTTAGTCAGCACATAACTCTGACTGCTCGTCCAGTAAGAGTAACGAAACCTCCATATCTTCCCATTCTCATCCTCAAAGCTCAGCAAAAGACCCTTCTCCCCAGCCTCCGCATCCAGCGGAAAGTACTTCTCCGCATACTGTTTAGGAATCACAAGCCTGTTCAGCTTCCCAACATCGCTCGGCGTTAATGGCTTCTCAAACATAGGTTCTTTCTCACAGTTCATTCCTTCACCAAGCTGCAGATTTTGATGGCGATGGCACGATTCCATAGTCGTGTCCCAAATCCAAGCTTGCTGTGTTTGGTAAACGAAGTGATTTACAGGCATGGTATGAGAAGGAAGAAAAAGAAGAAAACAAAGAAGTCTCCGCGCAGAGTTTCAGAAGATGAGGGAGCTGTGTTGACAAACTAGCAGATATTGCTGTCCTGCATTTATAACATTTCAAGTGTAAAAGAAATTTTTTTTCATGTAAATGCTATCAGAGAGAGAGAGAGAGAGAGAGAGCGAGAGAAAAGCGGAATGAGAGATTAGTAGGTGAGATTCATTGTTCTGAAAATATGAGCTGGGATTAAAGGGTTAAAAAAAAACTTGGGAAGGGGGAGAGAGAGGACAAGAAGAATCGAAGGCTTAAAGATCGTAGGGTTGGTGTTCATATATGCTGAGTAATTATTGTATGGTTGTTAGCAGGGAATGATGATCAGGTGGTGGGAATGGAAAAAAGTTTGTCTAGAAATTGAGAATGAATCAGGGCCGTCAATTTTTTGTTATTCATTTTTTTATCTCCAATGTCAGTTTGTGACTCCCAGCATTGATATTTAATTGCAGGACAGCAGTATCAATAATTAAGAGGCTGTTTTAAATTATTTTATTTTATATTTATATTTATACTTTATTTTGATTATATTAATAAACTTTATATTCGATTATAAAATAAAATATATTTAATGATAGTTATTATTTTTAAAATATTTAAAATATTAAAAATAATATTATTTATTTTTAAAAATAAAAATATATCAAATAAATATATTTTTTAAAATAGCATAAAATAAAAATAAAATAAAATTGATCCCAACCAACCTAACTCATCATGCCAATTTAATATGAATTCTAGTTGAAAATTTTAAAATTCTAGCTGTCCCAATTAAGCTTTAGGTCTAATTTGAGTCTAATAATATTTTTCATTTGATTCTTTGATTCAGATTCGAGTTGACATGATAACTAGAAATTAACTTGTATTTGATTTATGAATTTGAATTTGATATAATTTTGAGCTTCCAAAAATTATGTTAATTTTACCTTATTTTAATATGTGAACATAGAGTTGACTACATTTTGACTCAAATTTAACTTGAAATGTATATCCAAACATATAACTTGATTGTCTTTGGATCAATTGAATTTGAATTGAGATTTCTAGCCCATTTAATAATCAAGTCAAGTTCTAATCAGATTTATTTGGGTAGGGTTTAATTTTGGTTTGATCACAATCAACTTGTTGACTCAAATCTACACTTGGCTTATTAGCTTGAAATGGGTTCTTTAAAAAAAAATATTCAAACTATATTGATAAAAATTTGAGGTATTTTCAATATAGGAGACATCAATTAAATATTATAAAATTTTTATTTTGAAATAGATTCTCTCTCTCTCTCTCTCTCTCTCTCTCTCTCTATATATATATATATATATATATATATATATATATATATATGAATTTTTACATAAAAATTTGGTCATAATAGCAAAAGCCAATTCTTTGTTTCAGCTTTTCTTTTACAGTTGGCTATTAATTAAAAAAATTATATCAAAACATTTTGGAGTAATTAATGATGCCATAAAATATTTGAAATTATAAAATAAATGCGGATAATTATCCAGATATAATTTTATCCCCATTAATTACCATGACATGCGTTTGCTTTGCTTAGAGAGAGAGAGAGAGAGACCAAAAGAATAATGGTTCTTCGGATGATCGGCACCTACCATTTGTTTAACAGTGCTATTCGGTTGGTGGGAAACCTGCTATCATTATAAACATGACATGAGCCGACTGACACGAAATGAACTGATATTTGTCAGGAGCTGATGAACAGCATTCATTTACTATGGCACTCTAAGATATATAACACACATTAAAAGGGAATGTAAAATATTTGGAATGTAGGGGTTTTCAGCATTTAAGTGTTTGGTTCTATTAATTTGGAATGCAGTGTAAAATTTTAAGGGCTTCAAATTCATCTTGTAATTTCTTTTCAGTGTATTCTAAATTCATCGAGTTTTGAATACACCTATGCGTGACTTTACCAGCCAAATATAGTGATCGCATCACGATTTTGATCTTTAGTTGCTTGCCAATTATTGTCAATTGCTGCTCGACATCAACCGGCCACTGCCCCCCTGCCACTGCTGATCACAACCACCAACCTTTGCCCACCACCGACCTTCTCCCACTGATGCTCATAGCCATTCACTATCTGCCCACTGCTGCTGCCCCTCAACCCTAGCGGCTGACCACTAATTGTTGCTTGTTGCTTCCGTTGTTATTCAAATAAATTCTTTTACAACATTTACCTAAATAATTTAAAAATATTTCAGATACATTAAATTTAAATTACATTGAATTTTTCTTATACTTCATTCCTTCTTCAGCAAACTTGCGTCTAAGCAATTTATGGTGAAATTTTTTCCAAAATGAAGACAATATAATATATTTTTTAAATAAAGATTTAATCCCTTTTATTTTAAATTTGTTGCCGATTATAAATTTGGTATCACTATCATCTCATTTAAAAAAAACTATCCTCTCTCTCTCTCTCTCTCTCTCTCTCTCTCTCTGTACATATATATAAAAATGAAGAAGTATTATGGCTGTAAAAAAACTCATTCTTTACAACTAGCTTGTGTTAGACTCAATAAAAAGCTTGTATTTGATCCATTCATTAAGTTGAATATGAACATATATTTTAAGCACAAATTTTAAATGAGTCAAACAAAAATAGTGGCATTGTTCTATCATGTTAGCTTGTATTGATTTGAAATACTTATTCAATAACTATATTTTATAATTTTTATATAAATATTTGCTATAGCAATGTACTTGTTATCCTTGATGTATAAAATTAACTTATTAGTAGTAAAATATTTAATAATGTAAAATATTTAAATTTAGTATTATTATTTTTTAACTATTGCATGCTTAATATGAGTAGAACAAGAACAACTAATTTTTGAATGAGTAGAGCATAAACACATATTGAGCTCCCTTAAACTTAACTTGTTTACACCCTTTATGTAAGTAAGTGCAATAATGTTTAAGATAAAATAAAATTATGCTACTTATTTGAAAGATTTACAAACATATCACATATGTATTTATATATCGAATATCTAAAATTTAATATTTATATTTTTAATACTTTATTTATGTATGAAAATGCATTTTCACTTTTATAGATGTAATAATAATAATGTTTTTATGTGATACTAATTATTTAAATGCTATTTATGTAAATATCAAATTTAGATGTTAGATATATAAATATAGAATAATTATATGATATGTATATAAATTTTCCTACTTATTTTTAAAGAGCTAGTACATGATGAAGAAAATTCATATGGCCCAATGCATATTTGATGAAATTTTAGCTATGAATTATACTTAAAATTATCTGAATTTTATTTAAGCACTCGAAGCAAAATAAGAAGTTTCTTAGGTCAATTTGGGGAACTACAATCCTCAAATTTTAAGTTTTATAGTCAAATGAATCCCTTAAAGTGTTGAATTCAACACATTTAAGATATGTCAATTTTGAGATCATTAAAATACTAAAATGTATAAGAATATAGTTAGCTAAATAGGGCTTCTTTTAATAATCTAATAGTGTGTCAGAATTTTTAATCTATTTCATTGAAATAGTTTTTTAAGAATCTATAAATAGGGCCTCAAAATTTTGATGCACAAAACTTGTAGACTTAAAAAATTTCAAAGCCTTGACAAAAATCCATATTTGGGATTAGGGGTGTGCATTAGTTGGCCTGAACCGTAAAATCGAACCGAACTAAATTTATTTGGTTAATTTGGTTCGGTTTTTATGTTTATTATTTGGTTTTTGGTTGAAATTATGTGTTTGTGCCGTTTTTTGGTTTTGGTTGGTTTTAATTAAGAAATTTCAGGTTACCGTAAAATTGATTATTTTGGTCATATAGCTTCGAGTCTCGACCGCTTGAGTCAATTAAGACGCTTCGGAGTTCAGCCTTTGAGTCCTCGACTCTTCGATGGCCGATGCCATACACTTCTTTGAGAATCGAGAGTCTCGACTCTTGATTCGACTCTCACTTCGACTTCATTCCTTAGGAGGATTGGAGGAGTTAGGGCATAGCCACACCCGCATAAGGCATTCAACGGCATTCCAGCAATCCGGCCGTGTTCGATTAGAATCTCGATTTTAGCATTCCACTTTGACTTTTCGTCACTTTCCTATTCAATACTCCTTCCTTTTTATTTTTGCCCAGCGGATACCCTACTGATCTTCACTCTTCACCTCTGATTTCGAATTTAAGTCTCTTTGAGAGGTAAGAGCTAAATTCCCATTATCTCAACTCCTCTCTCTCTCTCTCTCTCTCTCTCTCTCTCACACCATTGTTGTTCTTTGTTGTGGTTGTTGATGGTTTGATATTGTGAGCTTGTGTCGTGGACTGTATGGCTTAAAGTAGGCTGAAGAATTGGCTTTATCTTTATTATTTGTTGTGGTATCACTGGTATGTTCTCTGTTATGTCATTGATTTTATCTTTGTTGTCGTTGAGACGTTGATTGTCTTCCGCCTGGACCGCTTCCTTATTCATTTGTGATTTGTCGGTTTTATTGTAGGGTGTCCGTGAATTTATTTACAATTTAGAGATATTATGTTATGCGACTTATGCTATCTAACTATTTAGGGTTTAGGGTTTATGCTATCTATCTTGTTGGTTGCTGGAAGAACCCTTTCTTTGTGGTATGTTCTCTGTTATGCAGCTTACGCCATTGGTTTTATCTTTATTTTTTTTTTAATTTGTGTATGTTATTCGGTTTATGAAAACCGAACCTAAATAATCTAATTGGTTTTACAATTTTTTGTGCTGGTTCTATTTTTTTTTTAAATTAAGGTTTGGTTTATTTGGTTTGACCAAAATACCAACCGAATAAACCAGCGAATCTCACCTATTTGGGATTTCACATGTTCGGACTTCTCATTTTATAAAAATATTTTAATAATTTCTTCAATTGGGATTACAATTGTGCCAATAATCTCCCAATAACTTGTACTGCTAGAAGCTTGTATCATCATTGATCAATGTTATATTATCGGCTAATGTCAACTATCAGTGTCACATAGTTTATAATATATATTATTAATTATTGTTGGAAATCACCATCACCTGACTAATATCGCTCATTGCTGATTAATGTCAACAACTATTATCACTCATCTTCTGATGCCTATCATCGATTGATGTTGATAACTCTATCCATTCACCACTATATGCCATAATCCAAAATTGATAATCAATATTATACAACCTATTTTATTTATTTAATTTATATTCTCGTCTTTCAGTTATGAAGAGAATGACTTATCTTTATAATATTCAATCTATATATTAATTTTTTTTTTTCACAAAGTTAGACTTCATAAATGTATTGTGAGTCATTCATTTTGCTCCCTTGGAACATAAAATGATAAATTTTTTTCTCAATGATTATAAATATTATAACAAGCAACAATAATTGATTAAAATTATGATATGTCTGCTAGCTTTGGAAAGGCCGCAAAGATCACAAAGTTCACAGTATTTGTCCAGCAGTGTCGACAAATCCTTATTTTAGAGCAGTGCATGTATCTCTACAAATAATTCTTTCAGTAAAGGACAACTCCTTAAAGAAACATGATTTTGCTGCTGTCAATATTAAAAAAATTTAAATAACTTTATGATCATTTGTCATCATCATGGTATAGTATTTCGTCGTACGATCTATTGGTTTATCCCATCAGCAAACTTTTTGTGAAGCGTGGGCCAAATATCACTCAACACAACAACCTCTTAATAATCTGAAGCAACGAAAACATCTGCTTATTTTATGACACCATCAATTATATTTCAGAAACAAATAAAAACTACCTTAAATTAATCATCCTTTGTTTCATAATCACCACACAGAAAACCAATATTAAATCAGAACAGTAGGTTTCTTGGGATCAAGAAAGGAGAGGCAAAGAGGTGGAAGGATACTATTTCCTCACGTGGGGAAGAGCAAATGAATTATTAAGCTCCTCCCGCCCTCACTTTGTAGGGGTCCAGCGCTTTGTAACACATGCATTTTAATATAAAAAGAGGCAGACTCAATGGAATCAGATGGGCATTTAAAGATCTCCCCATTTTCCCATAAGCCTCATCAGGAAGATAAGATAGGTCTTAATTTCCACTGCACAACGTGGCAAACTCCAGTCCTCTCAGTATTCTCCTCATCTATTTCTCTCTCTCTCTCCAACTTTCTTTCTCATATATTGCAGAGTTCTGATTATTCAAAGCCATGGAAAAGTCTGGCAACTCATCGATCTACCTGCGAGCAATATATATTTATATTTATAAAAGTTTTCATGTGAAATAAATGCAGTTCATGAATGAGAAAGAGAGAAGTGGGTTACATGTAGTTGTAATATATAATGGGAAGAGGATAAGAAAACACATGGAAATGTCCTTATGGGTTGGTGGCGTTCGGGGCCACGTACAGTTCATTAGATCCATGGAAGAAATGGGTTATCGGTCTTCTTCGTCTGCTTTTTCTTTTTCCTTGGGGACAAGCAGGTGGGTTTGGAATATCGGTTTCTTTAGTGAGGAGGGGGGAGTAGTGCGGTTATGGAGATTGGAGGATATTGCTTGGTTATGTGTGCGACGTTGGGTGTTCGCCCACTCCATTGTTTGTGGTACGAAAATGATGATGGGAAGGTTGAAATGACATATATATGCCTCACCATTTAGCTATTTTTCTATGTAATATATGTGAGGGGTGAGGGGAATGATTTTATTACTATTGAGTTAAAGATTATAAAAATATTAATATGATGTAATATATGTGAATGGAGAAAGACATTTCTAGTGTAGACAAAAAGAAGAGTATTGAGGTGTCATAGATGAATATAGACAATTTGATTGGTTATAAGCATATGGAAGATGAACGTTGAATATTGGTACTTCAAAGATATTAGTTGTTGGTCATTGGTACACATCAATGATAAATGAGAAAACTATGAGACTATATTAGGTGATAATAAGAGTAGAGTAGAAGATTTGGAAGATAAGAGTTACACATAAATGGTTAATGGATATTCGATGGAGGTGATTGATAGGTATTAGATAATTGTTGATGGAGATTGCTAGAAATTGACCAATGAAAAATATTTATCATGGTCATTCTTCTAATAGAAAGCGAATTAGGTGTTCAAAAGTTGAGAGTTTGAAATTCATGACAAATAAATATTATGTGTTAGTTATTGATATGATTCAGATAATGGTTGACAAAGAAAGTTGATCGATATTGGGTAATTATGTTGGCTATTCTTCTTATATGTAGAGAATAGAGAAATAGAAGGCATGCATTACATGTTGCTGGCTAATGAAGACTGCATGCCAAGCCTTAGCTATGAAATGAAGCCATCATGGGCAATCTAGTTAATTGATCTCTTGACAATAGGAGAAGTTGAGTTACCAAGAATAGGGGCTTTGAATGTTAGTGGTTAACATGCACTAGAGGTCAACTCTTGGGAGACATCAAGGTACGATAAATAAGAAAATTTGAAAATTGAGTGATATTGGATAGGCAGCTTGGTCATTATTTTGATAAGGGGGACAAGCTGATGATGTTGGTGGTTGAGAAGCATAGATTGCTAATAAGCTTTAACTAGTAATCAATTGAGAACATCAAACTTTTGGGTGACTAGATGGCTATCTCATGAATAGGAAACCAAGTGATTAAGAAGACATGCATCTAATTTTGGTAACTATCTTATGTTAAACATTTGACAACATATGGTTAGGCTTTCAAAATAATGTTGGAACTTAAACAATACTTTATGACTAGTTTAATCATTATTTTGATAAGAGAGAAGGTGGGTTGATAAAAAAAAGCAAGTATTAAATACTAATAGAAATTTGTCATTAGCCATTATTACTAGTAGGTGTAAAGTGATGGTTAATAATGAATACTAGAATGCAGTTCACTTGGTCACTTTCCAAATGATAGAGGATCAAGTGAATGGAAATATGGGTATTAGATGTTGGTAGTTGAAAACATCAAATGTTGTGTTGACCTCCATGCATGCACCATAATTCAAATTGAGCTCACAGGATGAATTCGATGAACTTCATAGGTGAAATTGAAGCTGAAATGCACTGGATATCGCCGAAATCAGTTGAAATGACCTCCGATCAATGAACGGACTTCGCCATCACATTCAAAACATTGAAATTGATTAGAAAATATATCCTAGATAATTAATTCTCGATTGATCAAGAAGGATGGTCGCTGATGCCCTGACACGCATATCGAGATTGAAAAGCTATGATGATGTCTAAATAACCTCCGTTCATAAAATTGATCATGACATTAGTGTTAAAACATTGAAACCTTTCAAATGAGACATTCTGTGCTCAATTCAGATAAGTCTGCGTGAATGTCGAGTAGTCGGAAGCGACGGTGCGCAAATTTAAATTGAAATTGACCCGATTTGATGTCGACTTGAACCAAATGACATCCAATCACAAAACGGACTATGCCATTGCTTTCGTAACATTATAATAACTCAAAATTGATATATACATTGCCTATATAATAATTTTGGTGCAAAAATCCTAATTTGGGTTAATTTTCACTTAAATAAAAAAATTCCTTTAAATACCTACTTATCTTTAACCCAACACCAACTCCCACTCCACTAGCTCCCAACTCCTTTTCTCCCTCCCATTACAACTTTCCTCCTCTCGTTCTCTTGCACTGAGCACCATAATTGCACATGAGGCCCGTCTCTCGTTCCTGGTGAGCTCACCGCCTCTCTGCATCCAGGTAGCCAGCGTGCAATCCAGCAACGCCCGTCCGCATATGCGCGGGTCACGCATATGAGCTCGCGTCACATTGCAGATTCTGCTTCGCGACCTTGTCAGGCGGAACCTACGCTTCTTCTGCCAGCCCCAGCAGCACCCCGTGTGCCGCCCGATCAGTCTGTTAAAATATAAGTACTCTGCGATATTTCTTGATGTAGCGAGAAAAGATGTGCTTGTTTGTAGGTGCATAAATGCACGCTTTTCTTGGTGTGTGACGGAAATATGTGTTTCACATAGGTACCTTTTGTGGTGAAATTTTTATAAGATTTCTAAAATAATGTATACTTCCATCTTCACTCTCATGGAATGAAAATAAAGATAGAAATATACTTCTTTTTTTATGCATTTTTGGACACCTAGATCCAGATGTTCTTATGAGGGTGATGTACATTGAGGAGAGGTGTACTATCTCGAAAGATAGAAGTCACCACCCTACAATGGATTTAATCACCTCAATAAGGACTCCTAAGAATAATGTGTTTTCATATGTACCAAAGATTCTTCCCATATTTTTTACATAAAAAAAAAGTAAAGTAGGTTTATTTTAAATCGAGTTCATTAAGTTTCCTATGGGGCAAGCCCATATAGTTAATTACATCTTAAAGAAGGGGATTCCTTTGGAATACTCTTGATTAAGGTAATGATCATCTCCAAAGATTTCAATAGGTAGGACTATCAATCGATTAGTTTATTTTTTAGTAAATCAAGTGGGATCGATCAAAAGGAGGAGTTCTATCAAACCAAATGAAGATGAGTAGGATGTTTTGGATACTAGGAAGCCTAGTAAACATTTCAAACTATCTATGGTTGGGATTTATGTTTTAGAAATTTGAATTAATTTATTTGAGTTGAATTTTTATTAAAATTTAGGCTTATAATTCCACAATATAAGGTTATGAAAATGCCTAAGAGGTGATGATTTATTCTTAGGCACATAGAAGGGAGAAGCAACCTCAACCTAAATCTAGGGAGCTTTAAGGGCTCAAAATATGACCTAAATCAAAGGCAAAATGGGTATTTGGTTTGTCCTTCACAAGTGAGAAAAAACCACCGACCGCTTGGACTTACAACCTCTGGGGTGGCAACTAACTCCTCCTATGATTTTAAATTCATGAAAGTCATATGCTTTATGAAAGATAGCTAGGATGTTATTTATTTTAGAAAAGACTAAGTCTTAAACTCACTCCTAAGAGACTAGATCATGTAAGAGCATGAGAAATGACTTAGATCTAATGCAAAACATATTACATTTTATTTTCATTTTGGATAATCATTTGACTCAGCTTATAGGATTCATATGCCTAATGCATGAGAAATAAGATTATGGGCCAAAATTAGTGAGAAGGGGAAGTGTGTTTCCACAATGTCTCTCAAAGTCAAGCCAAGTTCTAAAGGTGGAAGCCCTCCAATCAAGAGTGAAACAATATACTTTTATGCATGATTCTAGAAAAGAAATACTCATCCAACTAAGGGGTTGCTAATTCTTTTATCTTGATTTTAACGATGCTTTAGGTGAGGTTATGAGTTATTTATTTTTAATTTTGAGTTGATTAATTTGGTAAGATTAATATTTTTTTCCTAAGAGCCTAATCGTCATCCAGCCATACATCAAAGTAAGGAAAAACTAGGAAAACATGCCATCTTAATGCATAAACTAAACAAAATATCAAACATTTTATAAAGCTAGTAAAATAATAAAGACCATTTATTTCTGGGCCACAAGACAAACCCAAAAAAATCGAAGTTCTACCCTTATACAACCCTGATTATAAATGAATTAATTTACAATCAAGTAAAGAAATTCATGTTATGGGGGGTCTTCATTTCTTCATTTCTTCTTTCTTCTTTCTTCTTTTTGGTTTCTTTTTTTGGATGGTTGGAAGGTGGTTGCTCCAAAGGCTTCACATGATAAATAAGATGTAATCTTATGACCAATGCTCATCCTAATTCTCATAACATTCATTCCAAAATCCTAATTGCAAAATTTACATGAAAAGGAAAAATAAATCTAACTAATACCTGCAAAATAGAGATTAGCTAAACAAACCATACAAATCTTAACATGCATATTGGACTTAGCAGGTCACATATAGGTAACCAAGTCCACCTGGCCTATTAGATTATGCTTAGGGGTATGAGCTTTTACACAATAAAAGCATTTATAATTTTATTACAACGCCCCTTAAGCACAACCCCCTGCATAAAATAATGATTAGACTAAATCATCCTACCATTCATTCTATGCATATTCACCCTAACATCTAGACTAGAAATAATATATCATAAAACAAAAACAAATATCAAGCCATGCACCCTAACCTAAAGCTAGAAGTGATGACTTAACCTAATGTGTGTGCATTAAAAGGTTTGTGTGGTATGCTTAGCTATGGCTTTAAGGCTTAGATTTTTTAAGTGTGAAAATGTTCAACTTAGATGGGTAGTTTCATTTAAGTTGTTTAGTTGATTTAGGTTGATTTTATTTTATATTTTGGTTTGGTTTAAGTGAATCCTACAATTAATTACTACATTTTAAAGAGAGGGAAAAGAGAAGAGAACATATCTTTCCATCCCTACCTTAAGTAATTTTTAAAGTGGATTCATATTTGATTTTATTTAATGAATATTTTATTATGTATTTTAATTAATCCTAAGTTTAGATTTTTTCTAAATAAACCTATTCAAAAAGAAAGGTATTTTAAGATTAAGTAAAGTGAATCAATATCATAAAACACACATCACTTCATTTCTTTCTCAACATTTATAACATGCATATGAATGAAACCTAAGCATATCTATACATACAAATGAAAATGTTTAGAAAACTTTATGATGAATGCTAAGAATGTTACTTACAAAAATTGGAATGCTTTATGTTGCATGATTTTCATTAAGTAGAAAAGAGGGATTTCTTTATCCATTATTCACAAGCATATGTATATATATAAAAGGCATAAGTGAGTACGATGCCATTATTAGCACCAGGGGTGTAAAGTACAAGACCTACTTAGGGCTACTCACAACCCCGGGGTTGTCTAGCCTAATATATCACTTTTTACGATAAACACATGTACAAAAGAAATGAATGAAAAAGAAAGATGCAAAAAGTTTATATTTATTTGTTTATTTTATTTATACAATTTATATATATAAGTATGGATGTCCTTCTTAGGTAATAACATAAGAATGGATAGAAATGGGGTTAGACAAGTGTTGTGTTCTTTCAAATGAACTATACACTTTGTCAAATCCTATTCAAAACTATGCTAAAAGGAAAGAAAAGGAAAGTTATACTATGCACATCTTCGTATTTATATCCACATGCAAGCTCATAAATAATTTTAAGTAGCAAAATTTCAATTTTAGATGTTTGATTTATAGATTTTGAAAATAGTTTTGAATTTAATAGTGATAATAGCTATTCATATTTTTTACTTTAGCCAAAATATGAAATTTGACATAAAGAAAATATTTCATTTTCAATTTAAATTTTTGAAAAGCATGAATGCATGAAATTCATATGACATACACATTTAGCATATTAGAAAAGAACTAAAGTGATGAAAGCATGTAAACATATTTACCCTAATTAATTCCTAAAGATAATCTTATGAAATAAGAAAGCTTAAAGCAAGTCAAGTTATTTTTAAGGAATGTTTGATTTTGTTTTGAGCTTGATTTAATTTGAGAAATATGAGGTGAGTTTGCTACTCCTAACCCATTCCCACATAAGTTTGTTGATTTGGTTTGTTCTTAGGATTATTAGATGATTTTTATATGTTTCTTAGGTTAAGGTATGAATTAAGTGTGTTAATTATCCCTTACCTACACCACCTTAGCATAGTTAATAAAAAAATTATGAGCTAATGATTTGACATAAAACTACACAAGGAATTTAAATCAGCAATGCACCTAGGAAAGAAAGGTACCTAATACAATTGGCTCATGATTAAGGATTAAATAAGCTAAGTGGTTTATTTTAAGTAATTTCATAACACCTCTCACACATGTGAGTTGAATTGTGATTTTCTTAAGTATACTTAGGCTATTGAACACCTAAGCATCTACCCAAGATAGATTAATTATGTTATGAAAAGTTTTAGAATTTTATGAAATTAATTAAGGAGATAATTAGTGAATTAACCCTTAATTAAGGTTGGATTAAGAAAGAAAGGGAGTTTAAGGAATATCTGAAGGAAAGTATCCCAAAACTATTCCCTAAACCTCATATCCACTTAAGTAAAACTTAATTGACTCAATAAGAGGGTTAGACCACTAATTATACCCTTAATTAAGCTGAATTGCATTAAGAGAGTGATTAAGGAATGAACTAGCAATTCCTCTAATTAAACCACCAATAAATCCCAAGAAAATTAGGGTAGGTAGGAGTCATCCCACTAATTATGCAGAAGAAGTTTGAGATTAATCATTAGAGTAATTAGAGGGTAATTAGTAAAATAACATTCCCAATAAAACCTAAATCCAAAGAAAAGCACTGTTCAAAATCTATTGAAATCATTTTTAGAATATTCTATGTTCAATTATCTATCCAATGCAATTTATTTCATATTTTTTTGATTTTCTAGGCTTAGATATGAATTTAGGAAGTTTCCATGATTAATTAGGTGATTTAATAGCCTAATTAAATGTTTATCCCATCGGTGCCACGTGGACCACTAACGCAGCATGCACTTTCCTTGTGGTGAGACGAGATTCGATATTTAAGTTATCACATCATAGCGCCGCATTAGCGGTGGCACTATGCGCTTTCTAAAGGGATAAAATGTGGGATCTACGTGTCTTTGATCATGGCCGTCCATCCAAAATGCGCGGATGGATGGACCATGATCTATCTCTGTATTTTCCTACGGGAGAGGACATCCATCCATCTTCTAGGGTATGATCCGAGCTCTAATTGGATTGAAACTCAACCCACACCATCTAAGGGTAATAGGGATCACATCTAATAGATAGAATCTGATGGGGGTGATACTTTACTTCACAAAGGACTAGAAAACATCTAGATTAAGCTCAGTTTATTGGCATACCTTACCGGAGGTGATCACCAGTGCTTGATTCCCTTGGAGAAGCTTCGTCTAGTTGTTGAGAGTTTGAAGTCTTGAGATTGGATGGATCTTCCTAGAGGCCAACTCCACCTTCATTTGAGCTTGGTATTGGTCAAGGTAGCACCTCCCTTGCCTTTG
Source organism: Cymbidium sinense (assembly GCA_021442155.1). Classification (NCBI taxonomy): domain Eukaryota; kingdom Viridiplantae; phylum Streptophyta; class Magnoliopsida; order Asparagales; family Orchidaceae; genus Cymbidium; species Cymbidium sinense. The sequence goes on from CM038220.1 coordinate 104,137,631, forward strand.
GAGCTTGGAAAAGTGTGTGGGTGAATTCGATTTGATCCTCTAATGAATCTTAGAGGAGGAATTGACTTGATTTGAAGTGTGGAAGTAAATTGTCTTTTCACTTGAGCTCCCCTATTTTCAGTCTAAGGAAACCAAAAATGGAGAAGTTTAAGTTGCTTGAGAGAGCTTGGGGAGAGTTCCAAATGTTTGATCCGCTTCCTAAGTTCAGTGAGTAAGATTGAATTGAATTAGGGGAGTATATCTCCCCCTTGAAGGATCGAGCGGCTGTGAAGAAGCTTGCTGTTTTGATCCAATTGACCCTATTCAATGGGTTGTTTGAGCTATTTAGGGTGGCATGGCATTCAATTTTGGTTAGAGGAGGAGTGGGTGAGGTGGCCATGTGCTCAAACAAGATGGAGGGAGGATTCCAAGTGGCTATTTTCAAAGATGGTTGTCAGTTTTTGGTTTGGGTTGGGTTTTGCTAACCTAAACCCATTGGGTCATGTGCACTAGGTTCATTAGTGACCATTTGGTCCACTAAGAGGATGCTAAGTGTCAATGAAAAGGAATTTACCAAATTTCAAGTGGTTTTGGTTTTGGGTTACCTTATGGCCTAGGGGTAAAATGACATTTGTCTTAGGTTTCAATTTGAATATGTTTGCTATGTTTGAAAAATAGGTTAGGTTAAGTTTCATTAAATTTAGAGTTGGTTTGATATGATTTGGCTCATGTTGACCTATTTAGGTCAAAATGGGTCAACTTGACCAATTGGTCAAATTGGGTCAAACCAAGGGTTGGGTCAAGTTCATATGACCATTTGAAATATTTTGATAGCTTTGGTTAGATTTAATTTGGTTTATATTTAGTTTTGGTTCAATTGAGTTCATTTAGGTCAAATGGGTCAAGTTGACCAAATTGACCCATTTGACCTATTTAGGTTAGGCATGGGTTGGTTCATGTTTGGTTGGTCATATGAAATGGATTGATATCTTTGTTTCCAATCAATTTGGTTTATATTTGAGTTTGGCTCAATTTGACCTTTTAAGTCAAGTTGGGTTCAAGGGAAATTGGGCTAGGTTAGGTCTAGTTGGCCAATTGAGGCTTTGGTCAAGTTTAACAATCATTTTGGAATGAACTTGACCCATTGGTTTTAATCAATTTGGCTTAGATCAAATTTTGACACATTTTGACTTTTCAGGTCAAGTTGGGTCAACTTGGGTCAAGTGGCCAATTGGGCTAGGTTAAGCATGTTGACTTGGTCAATTTCAAACATTGATCGTGAATGAGTTTTGATCAATGGTTTCAATAAATTTGGCCTATGGTGGATTTTGGCTAGTTTAGGTTTCATTTTGGCTAAGTGTTGACTTGGTCAACCCTTAGGTTTGACTTGGTTTGACCCAACTTGAGGTGATCATCTCAAAGAGAGGCTTAGTGGGCTTAGTTCAATCCAATTTGGTTAGGATTAGAATTTGGCTCATAAGGGTACTTTAGGTCACTTTGGGTCAAGTGAGCCTAAGTGGGTCAAATGGCTTGGTCAAAGCTTGGTTTGAGTTTGATTGAACTCACAAATAGACTTGTGATTGAAATTTAAATCCATTTATAAGAGATTTGAAGTCAAATGGGTTTTGATTCATTTGATAATTTTTAGTTAAAAGAGTGAACATAAGTTTGACTTGGGTTTGATTTTTGAATTGAGTTTTAGTTTGGTGATTGAAGTTTATGTTTATATTTGGATTCATGATTGAAAGATTAATTGAATCATGGAGAAAAATTAAGGGTTTGGCTTGATTTGAAATTGATTTGGCTAAGTTCAAGATTTTGACTTGAAAGGCTTAGGTTTGATTTTGACTGAATTTGAGTTTGATTTTTGGAGTTGGTTTTGGTTGTTTGAATTTATATTTAATTTATATATGTGAATATAAATAGTTATGAGAAAATTTTATGGATTTGAATTGATTTGAAAATGATTTAGGCTAAGTCCTTAAGAGGAAATCAAAGTGACTTAGGAAAGATTTGTGATTTGGATTTGAATTTTGGATTTAGTTTGATTGATTTCAGTTTATATTTCATTTATATATGTGAATATAAATGAGAATATAAATGATTGTGAGCAGATTTCATAACTTTAATGTGATTTTAATTTGATTTAGGCTAAGTGCTTAAGAGGGAATTAAAGGACTTAGGAAATATTTTAAACTTGAATTGAATTTTGGATTTAGTTTGATTGATTTGAATTTATATTTCATTTATATATGCGAATATAAATGAGAATATAAATGAGTTGTGAGAAAATTTCATGAGTTTGAATTGATTTAGATTTGATTTAAGCTAAGTCCTTAAGAGGGGATTAAAGGACTTAGGAAATATTTGAAATTTCAATTTTGGATTTCAATCATGGGAATTGATCATGGATTTCAATCATGTGGGGTTGATTTGAGCTTGGAGAAAATCAATTAAGCTGGAATTGATTTAGGTTTGATGTTGATTTGATTTGGAGTTTGACTTGAAGGAAGGAAGTGAGGAATGTGGTTCAAGCTATAGGGTAGACAAATTTTTCTAACACTCCTAAGGCATGACCTATTCCTATGGCTAATTCTTCTAAGTCTCTAAGACTAGGTTGAGTGTCCACCTAATCACTAGATGTGTCTTAAGACTAAGGATCTCTTAGAGTCTAAGAGGAGTCCTATGTTTAAGATGGAGGGGTTGAGTGCTCATCCCAAAAATGAGCTCAACAAAGGGCGTCCAATATGTGTGGTGTGACTGACAAGGAACACTACACGTATTGGTGTTGACCAAAATGATCAACAACACTGAAGGATCACAAGGACTATCAGAGATGATCTACTCCTAACCTGAGATGTAAAAGGAATCTAGAGCTTAGTGCAATGTGGCTCTACTTATGCCAAGGACATATGAGAGGGAAGGAGGAACTAGGGATGAGTATGTGAACCTTCCATTGTGGGAAGGTTCAAGTCATCCACAAGGGGTGGAGGTTTGATTTGGTTTGAGTCTGGGAGAAAATTGATTTGTTTAATTAAATTCTGGGAAAAGGGTTGAATTTGATTCAATTTGTTGTTTGTTTAATCGTGTTTATTTTGACTCCATGGGACAAGTGAACTCCATTGGGGAGGCAAGTTCCATCCCTAAGGGAGGAAAGGTTGTGAAATCCAGGGGATTAGAATTGATCCGTTGGGAATTAGAAAGATTTGCATCTTATTAAAGAGAAGCAAAAGATTTGATTTTGATTGATTGATTATTTTATTTATTTTAGATTTTTAATTTTGGATTTTAAATGGACCTTGGTTTGATGGATCGTGGTAGAGCCACGAGGCCTAGACCTAACTCAGAGTTACCAATCCAAAGGGGTAGTCTACTAAACACATAGTAGGACTAGCCAACCAAGGGATGCCTTTCAGTATGCAGCAGCTGTACTAGGAAGAAAGCATAGTAGACTTACATTCTCTAAAGTAGGGACCAGTTGCTGAGGTGACCCATTGGCAAGGCAACAGATCAAACCCAACCAAGGACTGACTATTGAGCGAATGCCACTGGGGAACTTAGATCAGCTCAAAGATAGTTAAGATTAATTTCATTTTTAGATTTGTTTTGATGGGTCCCATCAGTTTGCGATGGACTATACTGAGTAGGGGCCATGGAGGCCTAGACCTAATTCAGATTTACCAATCCAAAGGAAATAGTCTACCAACCACAAGGTAGGACTATCCAATCAAAGGAATGCCTTTCTATTTACAATGGTCAAGTCTTAAGAAGAAAGTCTTTGGGACATCTCTAGAAACAAGAAATCACTAGGTGACGGCGTTTAAAACAAATCAAACTGACCTGAACTATTGAGTGAATGCCACTGAGGGACTTAAATTAGCTTAAAGATAGTCAAAGATTAATTTTATTTTTAATTTGTTTTGATGGATTCTATTGGTTTGCGATGGATCACACTGAGAAGGAGCTTATATCACCGGACCTTCTCGATTTTGAACCAAAGGGAGTAGCTTCCCGCCCAAAGGGAGAGCTATCTGACCAAAGGAGTGCCATTCAGTTTGCAATGATTAATTTAAGGGAAGAAAGCTCGAGGACTCACATTTTCCACTACAAAAGACCATTGGGGTGATCGGTTACTTTGGGCAATAAATTGAACCCGACCTAGGGCTGCCCATCGGTTTGCGATAGTTATGCTAGAAAGAATGCATCATAGTCTTACATCTTCCAAAGTGGAATGACTGCATGGGTAACCTGTTTGTGGCAAAACATTGAACCCCACCTAAGAGTGACTACAAAGTGAGTACCACTGATTTATCTCAACGTATTCGGCAATTCTATGGGGAGTTCGCTGACACCGCCTAAAGATAGATGCCGCTGGGAAAAGGGGCTCTTTGGGGCTTGAATTCTTAATCCACAAGTTTAATTAATTAATTTGTTTAGTTTATTTTGTTGTGGACCGTTGGTTTGCAAGGGATCAAAGAGAAGGAGCTTATATCGCCTAGACCTATCTAAAATTTATCAAACCAAGGAAGAATCTATGCATCCACTGAAAAAATTCTCCAACCACAGGGGTGGCTACTAGGAAAGGGGGACTGTCCAATCCAAAAGTAACCTGAGTAATGTCTAAATGGGGTCATAAAGGACGTGATCCAAATAGAATGCCCGCAGGAGAGGGGCCGCAAAGGGCTTAATACAAAACCCTGGAGAAGATGACATGGCTAGTTATATATCAAATAGGTATTCGGTGGCCAACTCAAGGAGAAAGCTCGGGGACTCACATCTGCCAAGAGTGGTGTATACATCGTGAGTCAATCGATAAATAACATCAACCAATCTAAGGTGCCTGTCAGTTTATAATAATTAGCATAGGATGAAATCTGGGACTCACATCCTCCTACAAATGAACTGAGATAGTCTATCTTCGGCGTGCATCCACTGACTACTATGGAAAACTCATTGGAGGACTTATATCAACTCAAATGTAGTCAAGAAGAAAGGAGCCTCTGGGGGACTTATCCTAAACCTCGAATATATTCAACCTAGTTAGATCACGATAATTAGATCAAGAAGAAAGCTTGGGGACTCACATTTTCTTAAATAAAATCAACATGAGGTAGCTTACTGGCTAGGCAGTGAAGCCTACCATGCTAACAAGGCGCTCATTAGTTTTCAATGGTCAAGGTAGGAAGAAAGCATGGGGACTCACATCTCTAACAAATGACCATTGGGGTGACATACTAGCAGGTAGCATGTAAGACCTAGAGCACTGATGAGTGAGTGCCACAAGGGGCTTGCTCCCATATTAAAGTAGCCCGAGATAAAAGATATGCATTTATTTTTTTATTCTTATGTTAAAGAGAATAGGGCACCTCTTAGGTTCTCTTACACCTACCTTAAACACGCTAGGGATTTTGATGAAATGGTGCCATGGGTGGAAAATGGGAATTTCCACTAAGAAATGATGCTGCTCGGGTTCCCTTACACCTAACTTAATTATGTTAATCAAAATATGATGCCTCTTGGGTTCTCTCACACCTATTCTAATAACACTGAGAAAATTGTGTTTGTGTTATAAAAGAGGGACAGGATACCGCTGGGGGACTCTTACACCTACCCTAAACATGTCATGGCAGATTCACAATGCTCCGAAAGAAGAGAAGATTTTGATGAAATGGAATAAGATTTTTATTGATTGATAGAATTATTTTCAAACATGATTTTATGGTTAATATTTCTTCAAATAGAGCCCATTAATTGGAAGTATCGATATTTTCCTTTACAATCAATAAGTCGATAAGATCCTCATTGGTAGGTCTTCTATAACATGGGCCTTCCTGTGGGTTCAAACTTACCTCCCATCTTTCTCGCAGACTAGTCTCCTTAGGACTAACACAAGTTCTCCTACCAAAAAAGACTTGGAGGACTATTTTTGTGAGCTTGAATTATTTTGGCCTTGTACGAGGTTATAGCTCATGTGAAACTCTCCTCCAACCTTTAAGCTCTTCTAACTTTGCATTATGATCTATAGTGAACTTGCTATCCAATGCTATCCTTAGTGATGGGAGTTGAACTTTTAAAGGTACAATGACTGACTTACATTAAGAAAAATGGGGATTGAGTTGGAGTTTGGTATATGTGCAGAGGCCCATAAAGCTTCAACCAACCGATCATTCCATTACCGCTATTATCATCAAGAGTCTTCTTTAGTATTTGGATGAGAGTTTTATTGAATGACAAGCCATTTGCTATGGGATAGTAGATGGTGGAGTCTCTCTAATCTATACTATGTCTTCTAGCGAAGCTATTGATCTTGTTGCTTTTGAATGTAGTACCATTATCAAATATAATTTGTCAAGGCACCTCGAACCTATATATGATATGGCTCCTGAAAAATTGAAGCACATGCTGAGATGTGACCTCTATGAGTGGAATTTTCTCTGCCCACTTGGAAAAGTAGTCGGTGGCAGCTAAGATGAACCGATGAGCCTTGGAAGAAGGAGGATTGATCAGACCCATAATGTTGGTACACCAACACTCAAATGGCCATGAGGCTAATGTAGTGTGTGGAATGTTGGATAGTTGGTGGAGGACCACACCGTACCTGACACTGATGGCATCTCCTAGCTATATCCATCCAGTCTGTAATCATCAAAGGCTAATAGTATCCTCTTGATCTTTGTCTTCATCTTCAAACCGAATTGATGTGCTTCATATGTGACTGACTGCTTACAAATGCCACTGCCGTGTTTATGGAAAATAGCTAATCTATTTTAATTAGAAAGAGACTAAGTTCTTAAACTCACTCCCTAAAGAGACTAGATCATGTAAAGGGTATGCTTCAAATGACCTAAATCTAATGCTATTCAAATTTTATTTTATTTTCATTTTGGACAATTATTTTGACTCAAAGCTAATAGAATTTTATGACTAATGAGAAAGAAGATTATTGACCAAAATCGAAAGTAGGAGGTGAGTTTCCACCACGGCCCTCAAAGGTTAAGCCGGGTTCTCTGACAAATGTGAAAGCCCTCCAATCAAGAGTGAAATAAGATGCATTTGTGCATGATAATATATAGAAAATGCTAAACCAGATAAAGGGTTGCTAATTCTTTTATCTTGATTTTAATCTTAAGTTTTAGGTGAGGTTATGAGTTATTTGATTTTATTTTGAATTCTTAAGTTGGGTAAAATATTTATTTTACATAAAGAGCCTAATCCATATCCAGGCCATACATAAAGCAAGGAAGAAATTAGGAAAAGCATGCTACTTAATACAAAAGCTAAACAAATTATCAAACAATTTATAAAGCTAATCAAAAGAATAAATGATCATTCGTGGTTAGGCACCACCGACAAACTCAAAATATCAAATATGGGTAGCTCTACCCTTTATACAACCCGAAAAATGAATTGAATTACAATTTAAGCAAAGGAATTCATTGTTATGGGGTGTCTTCAATCTTTACTCTTCTTTCTTCTTTCTTTCTTTTCTTCTTTGGTTCTTTCTTTGGATGGTTGGATAGTAGATGCTCCAAGGCTTCACATGATGCATAAGATGGAATCTTATGACCAATGCTCATCCTAATCCCCATAACAAATCATTCCAAAATCTTAAATATACAAACTTTTAAATGAAAAGGAAAAGTAGAAATCTAATTAACACCTATAAAATAAAGGTTAGTTAAATCACACCACACAAATCCCAAGCATGTATATTGGACTTATCACCCCACACATGGGTGACTAAGTCCACTTGACCTATGGATTATGCAAAGGGGTATAAGCACTTGCAAGCAAGAAGCATTTATATTTTTTATTTATGACATCCTTTAGCACAATCCACTGCAGAAAAGAATAGTTAGACTAAGCATGTCCTACCATTCATTCTATGAACATACACCCTAACATCTAGTCTAAAATATTCATCATAAAACAAAACATAATATCAAACCATGCACCTAACCTAAAGCTAGAAGTAGTGACTTAGGCTATATGTGTGCTTTGAAGGTTTGTGTGGTATGCTTAGTGACTTTATAAAGTTTTCTAAGTGTGAAGGACATGTTCAACTTAGAGGAGGGTTTCATTATAGTTGTTTAAGTGTTTTGGATTATTTTTATTTCATGTTTTAATTTGGTTTAAGTGAAACCTGCAATTAATTGCTAAGTTATGAAGAGAGGGAGAGAAGAGAATTTCTCTTTCCATCCCTAATCCTTAAGTAATTTCTAAGGTAAGTTCACATTTTAATTTCATTTTGGTGAATGTTTTGATTACATCTTTTAATCAATCCTAAGTTTAGATAAACCCTAAACAAACCTATTCAAAAGAAAGGCATTTTAAGATTAAATAAAATGAATCAAAATTCACATAACACACATTACTTCATTTCTTTCCCAACATATATAAAATGCATATGGATGGAACTTAAGCATATATATACATGCAAATGAGAGTAATTAACATACTTTATGATGCATGCTAAGTAATCCATTTAAGAAAATTTAAAAGTTGAATATGCATGATTTTTCTTAAGTAGAAAAAGGGTTTTCCTTATCCGGAATTTCACATACATACATGAAAGTAAGAAAGGCATAAGTGAGTACAACGCCATTATCAACCAGAGGTGTAAGGTACAAGACCTACTTAGGGTTACTTAAAGCCTCGCAATCTCAGGGTTGTCTAGACTAATATACCACTTTCCTTAAGTACAAACATGTATATAAAAGAAATGAAATGGAGAAGGAATATGCAAAAGTTGTTTAATAGATTTGTTTTTGTTTAGGCAATTTATGCATGCAAGTATAAGAAAACTTTCTTAAGTGATAGCATAGGGATGAATAGGGTATGAGATTAAGTGAGTGTTGGGTTCTTTTCAAATGAACCCTATATCTTACTAACTCCTATTCAAAATTATGTTAACATAAGGAAGAAAGAGAACCTATGCTAAGCATGTTTTTATAATCTATCACATGCAAGCTAATAATTAATATATGAATAGTACACTTTTAGATTTGATATTTCATTTATAAGTTTTGAAAATACTTTGGATTTAGTAGTGATAATAGCCACTCATATTTTACTTTAGCCAACACATGCACATTTGACATAAAGTAAACAATTTTTATTTTTTTTCTAAATTTGAAACATGAAATTATGAATGCATGAATCACATGGCATACAATTTAACATGTTGGGAAAGATCCAAAGCAATGCAATCATATAAACAAACTCACTTTACTTAAATCCTAAAGACATTCTTAAGAAATAAGAAAATTTAGAATAAATCAAAGTGAATTTCAAAATAATTTTTGTTTAGTTTGAAGTTTGATTTAGTTTTGAAAAGGTGAGATGAGTTTGTTGTTACTAACCCATTCCCACATGTGTTTTGTATTTTTGTTTAATTTTTAGATAATTAAATTCATTTTTAAGTGTTGATTATGTTAGAGTATGAATTAAGTAGCTTAATTAACCCTTACCTACATCACCTTAGAAAAATTAACTAAGTAATTATGAGCCAATGAGATGACATAAAATCCACAAGGTATTTAAATTTGTAATGCACCTAATAATGAAAAGGCCTAATGTAATTTGGCTGACAATTAAAAGTTAATTAAGCTAAGGGGATTAGAGGAAGTACTTTTAAAACACCTTTTCACACATGTGAAAGGGGTTTTAATTTTCTTAATTAAACTTAGGCTATTAAACACCTAAGCATCTACCCAAGATAGATTAATTAAGTTCTGAAAAACTTTTTTAGAATTTTTAAAAATTGATTAAAGGAACAATTAATGAGTTAACCCTTAATTAAGAGGGATTAAGGAGAGAAAATGGGGTTTAGGGAATAGCTTAGGGAAATGCCCCAAAAGTATTCCATAAAATCCCTAGTCTGGATCTAACCTAATCAAACTCAATCACATAGTAAATCTACTAATCACACCTTAATACCCTTAATTACATGAAAGGGGTAATTAGGGAATGCAGCAATTTTCCCAATTGATCCCTCAATAAATCTCAAAAAAATTAGGGGAGGTAGAGGTCATCCCCTAAAATTAACCCTAGAAGTTTGAGATTAATTGATGAACTAATTGAAGGATAATTAGCTAATTAAGATTCCCAAAGAAACCCAAAGAAACCCAAATTCAGAGAAAAGGGGAATTCAAAATCCATTGAAAATATTTTTAAAATATTATAGATGAAATTATCTTTTCAAAGCATTTTTTCTTTTATTTTTTTAATTTTCTAAGATGTGTTATGAAATTTGGAATTAGGTAAATAACTAATCTCTGCTTAATCTCACGCGTATGCGCATGTCAGACGCTTTACATATCGGAGCCACTAAAAGTGTCACATCAAAAGGTGGTCACACGCATACTTAATATCCTTGGCCATTCGATCAAAGATTGAACGACTAAGGATTCACCCACGATTATAAAAGGGGAAAGGATTTCTAAAATGTGTTAAATAATCTCAGCCGTCCATCTAAAGCGTGCGGATGGACGGCTGTGATGAGCCAAGTTCTTCCTTGAGGATTAATTTAGACCGTCCATGATCCAAGGGGAGATCCAAGCCCGATCTAGCATAGAATCATACAAGAATCAACTCACACCATCTAAGCATGATTACCAACCTATCCAACGGTTGATTTCTCATGCAATGAAAATTCCTTTTATAAAGGACCAATACCTATCAAGCTAAGTGGCCGAAAAATTACATACCTCACCGGAGGTGATCATTGGTGCTCGAGCTTGATGAGGTAGCCCCGTGGAGCCTCTGAAAGTTTCAAGCCTTGGGGTTGAGTGGATCTTCCTTGGCCAACACCACTTGATCTCCTTGCGCTTTGATCCAATTGAGGCTCTCCTTGTTGTGGAACTCCAATGTGAGCTTGAGTGAGCTGATTGGTCCTTAGAAGGAGTGTGAAGGAATTTAGATGAGATCAAGTGTAGAGGAAGTTGGCTAATCACTTAACCTCCCTATTTTGCACGGTAAAACCGAGAAGGAAGAATTCTAATCCTCTCTAAGGATTAAGGATGCTCGATGATTGCTAACTCTCTAGTGCTCAATCGAGTGTGAGTGAAGTGAATTTTTTGAATTAGGGGAGTATATCTCCCCAATGGCAATCGACTACAGCATTTTGCCATTTTGATCCAATTGACCATTAAGGAGGTTATTTAGGCTATTTTGAGTGTGCACATGGTCCGCTTGATCCCTTGAGTGGAATGCCAACTTCTCATGTGCTGAAATTGAGCTTTGGAGGGAATTTAAAAACTCTATTTCAAGCCATGTGGTCGGGTTTAGTCCATGGGTCAAATGGGTTGACCCAAATCTATTGGTTGTGCACCACTCATCACTAAGTCCTCTTGAGCTTTTAGAAATCCTCAAGTGATTATGAAGAGTGTATGACCAAAATACCCATGGGCTAGCCAAAATTTGTTCTATGGCTAGGACAAAATGGTCATTTTGTTATTTTTTTCACTTTACATGTCTTGTATGTTGAGAAAATAGGTTTGGCCAAGTTTCATTAGATTTGGAATCCATTTGATAGGTTTGGCTCATGTTGACCCATTTAGGTCAAAATGGGTCAACTTCAAGTGGACCAATTGGTCAAACCAAGGGTTGGGTCAAGTTCATATGACCAATTGAAATGTTTTGGTTTCTTTGGTTTGGTTCAATTTGGTATAGATTTAGTTTTGGCTCATATGACTTCATTTAGGTGAAATGGGTCAAGTTGACCTATTTGACCCATTTCACCTATTTGGGGTAGGTCAAGGGTAGGTTTAGGTTAGGTTAGTGATATGGAGTGGATTGATATTTTTGTTTCCAATCAATTTGGGCTAGGTTTAATTTTGGCTCAACATGACCCCTTTGGGTCATGTTGGGTCTAAGGTCAATTGAGATAGGTTAAGTTCCACAAGTGATTTGGGATGGACTTGACCCATTGGTTTCAATCAATTTGGCTTAGATCAAGTTTTGACACATACTTGGGTCAAGTGGGCCAAATTAGGCTAGGTTAGGCTCAAATGTTGTTTTGGTCAAGTTCAAACATAGGTTATGAGTGAACTTAGATCAATGGTTTCAATTAATTTGGCCTATGGTGGATTTTGGCTATGTAAGGTTTCATTTTAGTGTTGACTTATTCAACCCTTAGGTTTGACTTGGTTTGACCCAATTTGATTGATTGATCATCCCATGATGATTGTTGATTATGATGAGAGGGATATATGAGTTTAATTCAATCCAATTTGGTTAGCATCAAAAGTTGGCTCATAAGGGTACTTTAGGTCACTTTGGGTCAAGTGAGCCTAAGTGGGTCAAATGACTTGGTCAAAGCTTGATTTGGAGTTGATTGATCTTGTATATGGACTTATGATTGAAATATAAATCTATTTACAAGTGGTTTGAAGTCAAATGGATTTTGGTCCATTTGAAAATTTCATATTCAAAGGAAGAATATGAAGGGGTCTTGGGTTTGATTTTTGATTTGAGTTTTGATTGTTTGATTGAGGTTTGGATTTATATATGAGCTCATGATTGTAGGATTGATTGAACCATGAGAGAAAATCAAGAGTTTGGCTTGATTTGAAAGTGATTTGGCTAAGTTCAAGATTTTGGCTTGAAAGGCTTAGATTTGATTTTGAGTGGAGTTTGATTTTGGAGTTGGTTTTGATTGTTTGAATTTATATTTCATTTATATATGTGAATATAAATGAGAATATAAATTGATTATGAGAAGATTTCAATAATTTTGAATGATTTGATCATGATTAGGGTTAAATCCATTAAAGGGACTTTAAAGGATTTAAAGCAATTTTAATTTGTGGATTGGGATTTGATTTATATTTATATTTCATTTATATATGAGAATATAAATGATAATACAAATAAGTTTTGAGAAAATCCCATGATTTTGAATAGGTTTGATCAAAGTTTAGGTTAAATATATTTAATGAAAAATTAGAAGATTTAAGGGAATTTCAAGGATTTTAAATTTAGAATTTAATTTGAGGGTTTGATATGATTGAGTTATATTTATATTTCACTTATATATAATAATATATAAATGAGAATATAAATAAGTTTTAAGAAAATCCCAAGGATTTGAATAGGTTTGATCAAGGTTTAGGGTTGATTTTGGCTAAGTCCTTTAAGGGAAAATTAAAGGGACTTCAGAAAATTTTCATAAACTGATTTGAAATTTTGAATTTGATTTGATGAGTTTGAATTTATATTTTATTTACATATGGGAATATAAATGAGAAAATAAATGGATCATGAGAAAATCTCAGAGATTTGAATAGGCTTGAATCATGATTTAGGCTAAGTCCTTAAGAAAGGATTAAGGACTTAGGAAATTTGAACTTAGTAATTTTTGATGGATTTTGATCATGGGTTTCAATCATGGATCTCAATCATGGAATTGAATCATGGAATTGATTTGAGTTTTTGGAGAAAATCAAATAAAATTGATTTGGAGGTTGATTTGAAAGCAGGAAAGTGAGGCATGGTTTAAGCTAAAGGATAGGAGATTTTCCTAACACCCCTAAGACATGACCTATCCCTATGGCTAACCCTTCTAAGTCTTCTAGGGTTAGGTGAGAGTGTCCACCTAATCATTAGATGTGTCTTAAGACTAAGAAACCCTGAAAGTCTAAGAGAAGTTCTAAGCCTAAGATGGAGGAGTTGAGAGGTCATTCTAAAATGAGGTCAATAATAACCACATCTGATCAAAGGACTGACGGCATAGGGTGCCATCAATGAGAGCATAGGAGAGACCTCTCTGTTTCACCTAATGGGCTTGCAAATTTTCTTGAGGAAGTTTATCGATGTTCAAATAGTCTATGAACGTTGCCTCCAATCAAGCTCCTTGTCCTTATAGGAAATGATAACCTCCTCCAAGAGAAAGTATCTCGATGAGTTCAGCATCAATAAGGGATAAGACTTGTCTGTTTTGGACCCTTATTGGAATAGACTCATCTTCTGGACATGCCAATTCTTTGGAAAGTTTGGCCAAAGCATATGCTACTATGTTCTCTACTCGGGGAAACTTTTAGATGGTGACTTTGAGAATCTGGGCCAATAGCTTCGTGGTATACTCGTGGTAATGATGAAGCTTGGGTTTGAGAACCTTGTAGGACCCGACAATCTGGTTGATGACCAATTGATAATCCCTAAAGATGTTGATGCACTTGACACTGATTGTAATAGCTAACTCCAGAATAGAAATTAAAGCATCATACTTGGCTTTGTTGTTGGTGCAGGGGTTGGAAAGATAGTATGAGAATCACATCATATCGTGATTTGGAGTTAGGAGAACTATTCCTACCCCTGCCTTTCCTGGAAGAGTAGATCGTGGTGCTTCCCTTTTATGAAAAGAAGCTACATCATCAAAATACATCTCCCAACAATGGTTTTCAACCTCCCCTAAGTTCATGATTTGTTCATCAGGGTGATCGTCACTAAGTTGAGAATCAAGAAGTAAGTGTGTTGCGAAGAAATCTGCTAGTGCTTGTCCTTTTATTGCACAAGATAGATGTAATGTGATATCAAACTATGAGAGAATCATGGACCATCATTCCAAATGTCTGAATAGTGTTGGCCGTGTTGTGAGGTACAGTAGTGAATTGGTTCTGGAAATCAAGTTCACCTTATGAGAAAGCATATAGTGCCGTAGCTTTTGGGAGGAAAAGATCAAAGCTAGGCAATGTTTCTCAATAGTGATAGTTCTTCAAGAGAAATCACACGATGACTAAGGTAGTAGAGAGCACTTTCATTCCCTTCATCGTGGCCAACAAAGCTGAAAGAGTCATCCAATGTAGTAGTGTAGAGGATGACCGCCCGGATAGCTAGCTGGCTTCAATAAATACTGCTTGATATCTTCGAAGGCATGCTGACACTTGTCATCTCACTTAAACTTGGTGCCCTTTTTGACAAGTGCTAAAAAAGTCTTGCATCTCCCCGATAGGTTGGAAATAAAGCATCTTAGATACGCTAATCGTCCTTGGAAAGATCTGAGTTAAGTTAAACTCTTAGGAGGTGACATTTCTAAAATAGCTTTATTCTTTTTTGTATCTATTTTTATTCCTCAGTGTCGAACAACAAACCCAAGGAATTTTCCTGAAGCTACTCTGAATGCACACTTTAGGGGATTCATTTTGAGATTATATTATCTTAACTGTTTGAAAACTACTCTCAAGTCAAAGAGGTGGTCTTCCTTTTCTCGCTTGACTACTAGATCATCAACATAGCACTCAACTTGTTGATGGATGAGTTCGCTGAAGATCCGAAGTCATGGCTGCTGGTATGTAGCACCAAAGATTTTAAGGCCAAAAGGCATGACCCTATAACAAAAGATTCGATGGGATTGAGCGGTGTTTCTTTCATCTTGAAGACATCTTAATTTAGTTATAGCGGATGACCCATCCATGAAAGAGAAACATGAGATCAGCGATGTACACCATTAGTTTTGGTATATAGGAAGAGGAAACACATCCTTAGGACATGCTTTATTTAAGTCCCCGAAATCAATGCATATCCGAATTTGGCTATTTCTCTTCTTAACTGGGACGACACTAGCTAACCGGGTATGATATTTTTCTTCCTTAATGAAACATATCGCTTTCTTGACTTTAGAAATGACCGTTGTTTGATTTCTAATTGCATGCATCTAGGAGATTGCTTGATAGGGTTAGCCCTAGGATCTATTACTAGCTTATGGCTACAGGGACATAATCTAGACATATCTTCATAACTCCATGCAAGCTACTTAAACTCGCTTAAGCCTAACTAAGTCATTGGTTTCTTATTCATTCAATAAACCGATGTATGTTGGGCATGAATTTTCTTCCATCCCAAGCTTGATTTCTTTAAGTTTGTCAATTATTGAATTGATTTCCGTTTTAAATTCTGGTGGTGCATCTTTGATTTGGAGATCATCTCGGATCATTTGAGATTTAAACACATTCTCATAAGAGTTGGTGTTGTGTGAAAATAACCTATCAGACTCCAAATGATTGGTAACAACTAAGCAGTAATCATTATCATCGAGACCCACTGTACCGAATCCTAGTCTCACTCTTGATTGTACTTCGCTACCTGTATTGTTCCACAACTTCTCAAAATACTCTTACCTGTGCTTGGACCATGTATGAGGGACCAAACCTTTCTATATAAGATTATGAACACAAGGAGAGTAAAAGTCAAATGATAATTCCAATAATTCTTTGTATGAGTTCTCCTCAAGTTCTACATCAACTTCGAGACTTGAGGAGGATGATCATAAAAGAGTCTCATCGGATTCATATCATTGAAAGACTTAGGGGCTTCCTTAATTACCAAACCTTCAACTATTTGGGGTGAAAGTCAGGTTAAAGCTAAGGTTTCCAACTACTGCGTGATAGTTTTACATGCATTTGATTCAAATACTTTACTTTATCTAGAGGCCCGGTCTTCACCACTATCTGGCTCGAGTGTCACCTTTAATGAAACTCGCTGAGATGGGTTGGCTGGTATGCTAATCACATTAGATTCATCCTCTAAACTGGATTCCAAGTCTATGTGAATAGTAGGGGGGTACTCCTATGAATTGGAACATAACCTCTATGATGGCCAACCGAGGGTCTTCCACCTCCACGCCTATTTGCCTGCCTCTGCCCGATAGAGGTTGAGTCATCCTACCCACATGTCCATATGAAGAAATGAACTGTGGGTGGAATGTGATATGCGGCTCTATTTCTTCTTCAATTCTCCTTTCTTGTTCACTAGGATTTTCACTTTTCTTTTCTTTTTCTTCATTTTATTTTTCTTTTTAATTTGAGTTTTGTTCAAGTTCATGAGAAAGGATGTTTTAAGGAAGATAGTAGGTCTCATCCTCATATGTCTCAAGCTCTCTAACTGAAAATGACTTTTCATCTCCTTTGATATAATACTCAATCCCATCCTTCCTGAATATGATGCACTGATAGAGGGATGATGAAATTATCTTGTTCTAATGTATGCAGGGCCTATCGAGCAAAGTGGTGAATAGAGTATTTGAATCAATGATGTAAAACTTGGCTTCAGTGTTCCAGTCACGTATCTCCAAATGTAACACTATGGAACCTAAAGCCCGCTCACCTTGTTCATGGAATCTTCTCAACATCTTTCAATCTCTTTAGAGTGTGGAGAAGTCGATTCTCAAATAGGTAATAGTCTTTAGACTCATAATGTTCGCTGATGCACCTGGATCCATAAGAACTCTAGCTAGTCTGAATCTGCCCATGTCAACTATGATATAGAGGGGACAGTTGTGCTCCATGTCCGCAGAAGAAGGTCTTCATCTCTGAAAGTGATCCCCTGAGCTTGTTTAGAATAATGCACCTCCTCACCTATAGTGGTCAGCTAAGCTAAACATATCTCAGGATCAAGGAGAGCCTTGATTAATGATTCCCTCATCTCTTTGGATAAGGCAAGTGCATCATATATAACTTAGATGACAACTTTCTTAGATGAGAGAGAACATTATAGTCCACCTTGGGTTGATCCTCCATAAGCATATCCAAGGGTGGAGCATCTATGGAGGGGCTTCTCGATCCTCTGAACCAATACTTATTTCCCTATCTTGAGGTCTGCTAGGAGGTAGAACCTTGCTACTATGGAGGTTGACTTCGGTGATCTCTTGTGGAAGGGTAATGGAAGGTTCTACCTGCACATCAGGCTCACCGATAGCTTCTCCTATGGGGCCCTCAGAATTGAATGATTCAAAGTCTATCTCAAGAGGTGAACCCATAGTATTTAGAGTAGAGAAATCTAACTCTGAATCAGAAAGAGAAGATTAAAATTATTATAATTATTGTTTAGACTTGAAGAGTTATTAGGAATAGATTCATACAACCCATTAGAAGTGACACATGTATAATTCAAGCTAGCTTTATTATTCAATTTCTTGGATTTGATAGGAGGTACAAAGTAGAAATTAAGTAAAGTAAGAGGGGTGAGGGATTTGATTCCCTCATCTGCCGATACAAGATATCTACTAGAAGAAGAAGAACCAACCAAGAAGCTGAGTACCGATGTGGTAGTTTGCAAATGGAAGTCGGAATCGAACTGGCGGTGGAGGGGATCTCCTGCATCCCCTCTGTCAGACCTAAAGAGTGGATGAAATGGGTTAGCTGTAACTAGCTAGAAAATCAGAGTGGGCAACTCCTCAACAACTGACCATGTTGCTGCCTCCATCTCTCTGGCGATGCGTGTATGGTACCACTTTATCAAATGGTTTTTCTTTCTCCTCTTAATCTTGGTGGGGCAGGCAGAGTAAGAGCTAAACCTAACCTCAAAAGCAGGGGAGACTATCCCTGGGATCAGGGGAGCCTTCCCCTTGGAAGGTGCTAATGAGTGGGTGCTAGCCACCACTGGCGACAATAACCGGAATTATCAAAGACACCGAACTAATGCGATTGTAGGAATTACCATTGCCTTCCTCTTGGTGAGGGAATATCGAAGTCCGAGGGCATATCAATTTGAATGACCGCTTACGCGATCATTGCTTTTTACTAGAGTGAGGGGAGTGCCCTCAGTAATCCTCACCCGCTCAAAATCTTGTCCAAAATGAATGAGGTGGGCATAATTAGAATGGGGAAGGCTAGCCTGATCTAGGGCCAAGTCCATTCCGTGGGGAATGTGAAAACATATTTTTGCGACCATTTGTCAACTAAAAATTCGAAGCTGAAACTATCGTTGAGCGAGAGTCTGCAATGTTGAAAATAAACTTGGATTAGATTTCCTTTGACTTTGAATTTTGAATTTAGAATTTGAACCCACACTCAACATTTTGAAAATGTTAAGTCAAGGTCAAATGATTTAGAATATAATTCAAGATTTGAATTGAAAGAAAATTTTTTTGGATGTAGAATCCACTTTCAACAAATTTGGATATGTTGAAAATGGGTACAAATATTTTTTTGAGGGATGCTTCCATTGGTTCATATTTGAGTTTTAATTTTGATTTTGAAGACCCTTCATTTAACAAATTTGGGTATGTTAAAGTAAAGTGTAAATTTATTTTTGTTTTGGATTTGAGATATTTGGAATTTATTCACTTAGAAAATTTGGGTATGCTAAGTGAGATATTTGAAAATAATTCTTCTTTTTATTTCTTTGTTTGCTTTACTTTGTGAATAATTTTGTGATCTGAAAATGGAATTCTTATTTAGCAAATTTGGGTATGCTAAATGAGAAAATCCAAGTGTGTTTTATTTTTGAATTTTTTTGAAAATAGGATTCTTAGCAAATTTGAGTATCCTAAGAAAATCCTAATGTGTTTCTTTTGATTTTAATTTGTTTTTGAAGGGTAGGATCCTTAGAAAATTTAAGTATGCTATGGGAATCCTAATGTGTTTCTTTTGGTTTTGATTTGATTTTTTCAAAATGGAGACTTCACTTTAGCAAATATGGTATGCTAAAATGAAATTCCAAAAGTGTTTTATTTTTGAAAATTTTTTAAAATAAGATTCTTGGCAAATTTGAGTATACTAAGAAAATCCTAATATGTTTCTTTTGATTTTGAAAAATAGGATCCTTACCAAATTTAAGTATGCTAAGGGATTCCTAGTGTGTTTCTTTTGATTTTGATTTGATTTTTGGTTGAAAGTGGGGACTTCACTTTAGCAAATGGGGTATGCTAGAATGAAGTTCCAAATGTGTTTCTTTTTTAGTTTTGTGAAATGGAAATTTTACTTAGGAAATTTGAGTATGCTAAATGAAATTCCAAAATGTGTTTAAAATTTTTTTGTGCTTTGATTTTATTTTGAAAATGGAGACTTCACTTTAGCAAATATGGTATACCAATGAATGAAGTTCCAAAGTGTTTTTTTTGAAAAATGAAATTTCACTTAGCAAATTTGAGTATGCTAAATGAAATTCCAAAAGTATGTTTCAAATTTTGTTTTGATTTTGAAGAGACTCTAATTGGGGTATGCTAAATTGAAGTTCCAAATATGTTTTGAAATTTTTTAGGAATGAGATTTCACTTAGCAAATTTGAGTATGCTAAATGAAACTCTAAAAGTATGTTTCAATTTTATTTTATTTTTTGAAAAGGAGACTTCATTTTAGAAAATGGGATATGTTAGAAAGAAGTTCCAAAATGTGTTTTGAAAATTTTTATTTTGTTAATTTTGAAAAGGAGATTTCCATTTACAAATTTGGGTATGTAAGATGGAAATCAATTATGTTCCATTTTCAAAAAGTGTATATCGTGTGTGATTATTGCTTTTGAAAGAGGAAATCCCAACAATCATATATGAAATAAGTGACATTTCAAGATAATGTTACTTTATTTGAAATGAAATTTCATTTAATAAATTTGGGTATATTGAATGGAGATATTCATATGTGCTTGAAAATTTATTTTTTGGTTTTGTTTGAAAATGAAAACCTCCATTCAATAAATATATATATTGAATGGAGAGGTTCCATATGTGCTTTTGAAAATGTGAAAGTTCTAACCTAACACATGTGGAATGTGTTATGGAATTTCAAAGTTGTGATTTTGCTTGAAGATGTAATATCAATTCAACAAATTTGGATGTATTGAATGGAAAGGCCCATCTTCAAATTTATGCTTTTGAAAATATTGTTAAAATTTTTTGAAAATGAGATCTTCACCAAAATGAATTGAGTGAAGAAGCTCATTTGTACTTTTTTTAGAAAATATGATTGTTGGAATTTTATTTTGAAGATGATCCAACATATGACAATAATAAAGATTATTAGATGAAGATGATTTAGGCAATTTTTTGTGCAAAATATTTTATTATGTGCATTTTCGAAAGAGTGCTTTTTGAAAAGCAAGATTTTTATGAAAGATTTATTTTGTCTTTATTTTTTTTAGAATGAACCTTTCCTTACCACAAAAATGGTGGAGGAAGTATTTAATTAATTCTTTTGATTAAACTTTTATTTTACCCATTGGGGAACCAATGGGGTTTTAAGACCAATACAAGATAAGGTGCTAAAACCTAAAGATGTTGGCTAGCTTAACTTAAGGATGAAATAAGCTAAGTGCCAATGAAAAGAAAGATAGGATTCATTCAAAAGTACAAACCCACTATCGATACTTGGAGACAATGACCATTTATCAAAGATGGAGAGGGGAATCATCCCGTCGCCAAAAAATTAATTGTGAAATTTTATAAGATTTCTAAAAGAATGTATACTTCCATCTTCACTCTATGGAATGAAAATGAAGATAGAAATATACTCTTTTATGCATTTTGGATACCACATAGATCAGATAAGTTCTTATTGAGGGTGATTGGGTATGACATTGAGGAGAGGTGTACTATCTCAAAAAGATAGAAGTCACCCTACAATGGACCTAATCAACTCAATAAGGACTCTAAGGACAATGGGTGCATATGTACCAAAGATTCTTCCCTACTTTACATGAAAAGTAAAGTAGGGTTTTTAAACTGTTCATTAAGTTCCTGGAGGCAAGCCCCCATAGTTAATTACATCCTAAGAAAGGGATTCCTTAGAATACTATCGATTAAGGTAAATGATCATGTCCAAAGATTTCAATAGGTAGGACTATCAATAGATTAATTTATTTTAGAAAATCAAATGAGATCAACAAAGAGGAGTTCTTAAGCCAAATAAAGATAAGTAGGGGATGTTTAGGATACTAGGAAGCCTAGTAAATATCCCAAACTATCCTAAGGTTGGGCTTTATATTTTGAAATTGAATTAATTTATTTGAGTCAAATTTTATTAGAAATTTAGATTATAATTCCAATACAATATTATGGAAATGCTTAAGAGGTGAGGATTTATGCTTATGGTCTATATAAGGGAGAAGTAACCTTAAAACCTAAATCATGGGAGCTTTGGCGAGGGCCAAAAGCATGACCTAAATCTAAGGCAAAAATGGGTATTTGGTTTGCCTCCATAAGAGAGGACAAATCACCTGATTGCTTGGACTTACAACCGCCTGGGTGGCCGCCAACTAACTCCTCCTACGATTTTAAATTCATGTAGGCAAGTCATATGCTTTATGCAAGATAGCTAGGCTATTTATTTTATAAAGAGACTAAGTCCTTAAACTCACTCCTTAAGAGACTAGATCATGTAAGGGCATGAGAAAATGACATACATCTAATGGAAAACATATTATATTTATTTTCATTTTGGACAATCATTTGACTTAGTTTATAGGATTCATATGCTAATGCATGAAATAAAATTATGGGCCAAAATCGAGAAGGGGAGGTGTGTTTCCACCATGGCTCTCAAAGGTCAAGCCAAGTTTTTGGCAAAGGTGGAAGCCCTCCAATCAAGTGTGAAACAATATGCTTTTATGCATGATGTTAGAAAAGAAATACTCATCCAGCTAAGGGGTTGCTAATTCTTTTATCTTGATTTTTAACCTAAGCTTTAGGTGAGGTTATGAGTTATTTATTTTTAATTTTGAGTTGATTAATTTGGTAGAAGATTTTTTTTTTCTAAGAGCCTAATCATCGTCCATGCCATACATCAAAGCAAGGAAGAAATTAGAAAAATATGTCATCTTAATGCATAGCTAAACAAAACATTAAACATTTTATAAAGCTAGAACAAAAGAATAAAGGCCATTGAGGGCCACCACACAAACTCAAAATAAATTGGGTAGAAGCTCTACCCTTATACAACTTACAAAATGAATTAATTTACAATCAAGTAAGGGAATTCATGTTATGGGGATCTTCATTTCTTCTTTTCTTCTTTCTTCTTTCTTCTTTTGGTTCCTTCTTTTGATGGTTGGAATGGTGGTTTCTAAAGGCTTCACATGGTACATAAGATGTAATCTTATGACCAATGCTCATCCTAATCCCCATACATCATCATTCCAAAATCCTAATTGCAAAATTATAAAAAGAAAAGTAAATCTAACTAACACCTATAAAATAGAGATTAGCTAAATAAACCATACAAATCCCAAGCATGTATATTGGATATAACACCCACACATGGTAACCAAGTCCACTGCCTATTGGATTATGCTTGGGGTATAAGCACCATAGTAAAAAAAGCATTTATATTTTTATTATAGCTCTTAAGCACAACCCCTGCATAAAAATAATGATTAGACTAAATTGTTCTACCATTCATTCTATGCACATTCACCCTAACATCCTGACTAAAATAATACATCATAAAATAAAAGAAAATATCAAACCATGCACTGCCCTAACCTAAATCTGAAGTGGTGACTTAACCTAAAGTGTGTGCTTTAAAAGGTTTGTGTGTGGTATGCATAGCTTTGGCTTTAAGGTTAGATTTTCTAAGTGTGAAGATGTTCAACTTAGATATGTAGTTTCATTTAAGTTGTTTAGTTTATTTGGATTAATTTTATTTTATATTTGGTTTGGTTTAAGTGAATCCTACAATTAATAAACTTTTAAAGAGAGGAAAAGAGAAGAGAACTTCTCTTCCTTCCCTACCTTAAGTAATTTCTAAAGTGGATTCATGTTTGATTTTGTTTAGAAAATATTTTTTTATGTGTTTTAATTAATCCTAAGTTTAGATTTTTCCTAAACAAACCTATTCAAAGAGAAAGGCATTTTAAGATTAAGTAAAGTGAATTAATATCACAAAACACATATCACTTCATTTCTTTCCCAACATGTGAAACATGCATATGAATGAGTCCTAAGAATATCTATACATACAAATGGAAATGTTTAGCACTTTATGATGAATGCTAAGAAATGTTACTTAAGAAAATTTGAATTTTTATGATGCATGATTTTCATTAAGTAAAAGAGGGTTTTTTATCCATTATTCACATGCACATGTATATGTATAAAAGGCATAAGTGAGTGACTCCATTGTTAGCATGAGGGGTGTAAGGTACAAGACATACTTAGCTACTTAAAGCCTCAACCCCGGGTTGTCACACTAATATACCACTTTCCTTAAATATAAAACATATGTACAAAAGAAATGAATGGAAAAGAAAGATGCAAAAAGTTTGTATTTGTTTGTTTATTTTATTTATGCAATTTATATGTACAAGTATGAATATCCTTCTTAGGTAATAGCATATGAATGGATAGGAATTAGAAAAGTGTTGTGTTCTTTTAAATGAACTATACACTTTGCCAAATCCTATTCAAAACTATACTAAAAGAAAGAGAAGGAAAGCTACACTATGAACATCTTCATATTTATATCCACATGCAAGCTCATAAATAATTATAAGTAACACTATCAATTTTAGATGTTTGATTTAAACATTTTGAAAATAGTTTTGAATTTAATAGTGATAATAGCCATTCATATTTCTTTTTAGCCAAAACATACAATTTGACATAAAAAAATATTTCATTTTCAATTTTTTTTTTAAAATCATGAATGCATGAAATTCATATGACATACACATTTAGTATGTTAGGAAAGAACTAAAGTCATGAAAGCATGTAACACATTCACCTAATTAATTCTTAAAGATAATCATGAAATAAGAAAGCTTAAAGCAAATCAAGTTATTTTTAAAAAAAGGTTAGATTTTATTTTTGAGTTTGATTTAATTTGAGAAATATGAGGTGAGTTGCTTCTCCTAACCCATTTCACATAATTTTGTTGATTTTGTTCTTAATTTTAGATGATTTTTATATGTTGCTTAGGTTAAGGTATGAATTAAGTGTTAATTACCCTTATAACACC
Source organism: Cymbidium sinense (assembly GCA_021442155.1). Classification (NCBI taxonomy): domain Eukaryota; kingdom Viridiplantae; phylum Streptophyta; class Magnoliopsida; order Asparagales; family Orchidaceae; genus Cymbidium; species Cymbidium sinense. The sequence continues at coordinate 104,162,278 of CM038220.1, forward strand.
CTTAGCATAGTTAATCAAATAATTATGAGCCAATGATATGATACAAAAATCACAAGGAATTTAAATCAGCAATGCACCTAGGAAAGAAAGGTACCTAATTCAATTGGCTCATGATTAATGATTAATTAAGCTAAGGGTTTATTTTAAGTAATTTCATAACACCTCTCACATATGTGAGTTGAATTTTGATTTCCTTTATACTTAGGCTTGAACACCCAAGCATCTACCCAAGATAGATTAATGAGTTCTAGAAATTTTTAGAATTTTATGAAATTAATTAAGGGGTAATTAGTGAATTAACCTTAATTAAGGTTGGATTAAAAAGGGGTTTAAGGAATATCTTAAGAAAGTATCCCAAAATTATTTCCTAAACCTCATATTCACTTAAGCAAAACTTAATTGACTCAATTAGAGGTTAGACCACTAATTATACCCTTAATTAAGCTTAATTACATTAAGGGAGTGATTAAGGAATGAACTAGCAATTCCTCTAATTAAACCACTAATAAATCCCAAGAAAATTAGGGGTGACAAGAGTAATCCCACTAATTGTGCACAAGAAGTTTAGAATTAATTAGTGAGTAATTAGAGGGTAATTAAAATAACATTCCCAATAAAACCAAATAAAGAAAAGCACTATTCAAAATCTATTGAAATCATTTTTAGAATATTCTATGTTCAATTATCTATCCATTGTAATTTATTTCATTTTTTTATTTTTCTAGGCTTAGATATGAATTTAGAAGTTTCCATGAATTATGATTTAATAGCCTAATTAAATGTTTAATCATCCGCCACGCGGACCGGCCACGCGACATACTTTATTTTCATTCGTTCATCAAAGATCGGACGGTGAGGTGAAAGCTTAAAGGGATGAAATGTTGGATCTACGTGTCTTTGATCATGGTCATCCATCAAAATGCGGATGGATGACCCATGATCTATCCTGATTTTCTGTGGGAGATGGACATATGTCCATCTTCTAGGCATGATCCAAGCTTGATCGAGCTCGATTGATTGAAACTCAACCCACACCATCTATGCAAGGGGATCATAATGAATAGAATCATGGGGTGATACTTTACTTCACAAAGGACCAAATCACATTGATTAAGCTTGGTTTGATGGCATACCTCACAAGGTGATCACATGCTCGATTCCTTGGAGAAGCCCCTAGTGGAGACCAAGCTTTTGAGAGTTTGAAGTCTTGAGATTGGTGGATCTTCCTAGGCCAACTCCACCTTCACTTGAGCTCGCCTTGATCAAGGTAGCACCTCCCTTGCCTTTGGAGCTTGGAAGACCTTGGGTGAATTAATTGTCCTCCTCGATGCGAGGAGGAATTGACTTGATTTGAAGTGTGGAGTAAATTGATTTTCACTTGAGCTCCCTATTTTAAATCTAAGAAACCAAAATGGAGAAGTTCAAGTTGCTTGAGAGAGCTTGGGAGTGGTCCAAATTCTTGCTCGCTTCCTAAGTAATTGGTGAGATAAATTGAATTAGGGGGAGTATATCTCAAGGATCATCCATGAAGAAGCTTGTTATTTTGATCCAATTGACCCTATTCAATGGGTTGTTTGAGATATTTAGAGTGGCATGGCATTTAGCTTTTGGCCGAGAGGAGTGGGTGAGGTGGCCATTTGTCAAATAAGGTGGGGGAGGATTCCATGTGGCCATTTTCAAAGGAGGTGGTAGGGTTTGATTAGGTTTGATGACCCAAACCCATTGGGTCATGTGGACATTATTAGTGACCATTGATCCACTAAGAGGATGCCAGGTGTCCATGAAGAGGATTTGACCAAATTCTAAATGGATTTGGCCAAAATTTACCCTATGGCCTTAGGCTAAAATAGTCATTTGGCTTGAGTTTCAATTTGAATATGTTTGCTATGTTTGAAAAATAGGTTTGGCCAACTTTCATTGAATTTGGAGTTGGATTGATATGATTTGGCTCATGTTGATCCATTTAGCTCAAAATGGGTCAACTAGGGTCAAGTTGACCAATTGGTCAAATTGGGTCAAATAAAGGGTTGGGTCAAGTTCAGATGACCATTTGAAATATTTTGGTGGCTTTGGTTTGATTCAATTTGGTTTATATTTGGTTTTGAGTCAATTGAGTTCATTTAGGTCAAATGAAGTTGACCTTGACCCATTTGACCTATTTGGGTCATGGGTTTTTTTCATTTGGTTGGTCATATGAAATGGATTGGTATCTTATTTTCCAATCAATTTGGTTTATATTTGAGTTTGGCTCAATTTGACCCTTTAGGTCAAGTTGGGTTCAAGGTCAATTGGGCTAGTTAGTCTAGTTGGCCAATTGAGGCTTTGGTCAAGTTCAACAATCATTTTGGAATGAACTTGACCCATTGTTTCAATCAATTTGGCTTAGATCAAGTTTTGACACATTTTGACTTTTAGGTCAAGTTGGGTCAACTTGGGTCAAGTCAATCGCGTTAGGCTCAAATGTTGACTTGGTCAAGTTCAAACATTGATCATGAATGAGTTTTGATCAATGGTTTCAATCAATTTAGAATATGGAAGATTTTGGCTAGTTTGGGTTTCATTTTGGCTAAGTGTTGACTTGGTCAACCCTTAGTTTGACTCAATTTGAGTGATTGATCATCTCATGATGATTGATCATGATGAGAGGCTTAGGTGGGCTTAGTTCAATCTAATTTGGTTAGGATTAGAATTTGGCTCATAAGGGTACTTTAGATCACTTTGGGTCAAGTCTGGGTCAAATGGCTTGGTCAAAGCTTGATTTCGATTGATTGAACTCACATATGGACTTATGATTGAAATATAAATCCATTTGCAAGGGATTTAAAGTCAAATGGGTTTTGATTCATTTGACAATTTCAAGTTCAAAGGGTGAACATAAGTTTGATTTGGGTTTGATTTTTGAATTGAGTTTTGGTTTGGTGATTGAAGTTTATGTTTATATTTGGATTCATTATTGAAGGATTAATTGAATCGTGGAGAAAAATCAAGGGTTTGGCTTGATTTGAAATTGATTTGACTAAGTTCAAGATTTTGATTTGAAAGGCTTAGGTTGGATTTTGATTGAATTTGAGTTTGATTTTTGGAGTTGGTTTTGGTTGTTTGAATTTATATTTCATTTATATATATGAATTTAAATGATAATATAAATGGGTTATGAGAAAATTTTATGGATTTGAATTGGTTTGAACATGATTTAAGCTAAGTCCTTAAGTGGAAATCAAAGTGCTTAGGAAAGATTTGTGATTTGAATTTGAATTTTAGATTTAGTTTGATTGATTTGAATTTATATTTGATTTATATGTATGAATATAAATGAGTTGTTAAAAAATTTCATGACTTTAAGGTGGTTTGAATTTGATTTAGGCTAAGTCCTTAAGGGGGAATTAAAGGACTTAAGAAAGATTTTGAACTTGGAATTGAATTTTGGATTTGGTTTGATTATTTTGAATTTATATTTCATTTATATATGTGAATATAAATGAGAATATAAATGAGTTGTGAGAAAATTTCATGAGTTTGAATTGATTTAGATTTGATTTAGATTAAGTCCTTAAGAGGGGATTAAAGGACTTAGGAAATATTTGGAATTTCAGTTGTGCATTTCAATCATAAGTTTCAATCATGGGAATTGATCATGATTTCAATCATGTGGGGTTGATTTGCATTTGGAGAAAATCAATTAAGCTGAAATTGATTTATGTTTGATATTGATTTGATTTGGAGTTTGACTTGAAGGAAGTGAGGAATGTGGTTCAAGATATAGGTTAGGCAAATTTTCTTAACACCCCTAAGGCATGACCTATTCCTATAGCTAACTCTTCTAAGTCTCTAGAGCTAGGTTGAGTGTCCACCTAATGACTAGATGTGTCTTAAGACTAAGGATCTCTTAAAGTATAAGAGGAGTCCTATGTCAAAGATGGAGGGGTTAAGAGCTCATCCTAAAATTGAGATTAACACCCATACATGCCTTTCTTGGCATGGTGGGATGACACATTCAAGGCATGTTTTATTCCATCCATACACGCCTTTCTTGGCATGATGGGCAGACCCAGCATACCCGAGGTAGCCCCCCTATACGGGAACGACGTCGGGTTGCTACCAAATTTTCACACCGAAAAGGGGCTAAATAGCTTGACATAAAGCGAGGCCGCAATAGAAAATTGCTTAATATAAAATCAACTATAAACCTAAAATTGATATCTAAATTGACAAGTATATAAGTACCGGCATGCACCTTTCTTGGGTGGCTGGAAAATCTGTGTTACATGTAGGTGCTTTAGAGACCCACACATGCCTTTCTTAGCATGGTGAGATGATGATCGGTGTTTACACCCATACATATCTTTCTTGGGATGGTGAGCTTGGTTGTAGCCCCTATGTGGGGACAATGTCTGAAGGCTACCGAAATGCTATTAACATTTCATCTAAAATCCTAAACTTATAATAAAACTCAATTAAAACAAGCAACATTACTCAAATACCATAAATTTAAATTAATATTGAATTAAATAACCCACATGGGCCCGACACTACGCTGAATACTTAAACTTAGTATCTGAGGATGCTGCATTGGTTGATTCTGAGGACCAGGTCCGGGTTAATAAAACCTAAAAAATCTATTAATAATATTATCAGGATTTTAAATTATTAAAATATCTAAGAAGTTAATTATGTCATATGATATTAGATCTAATCCTCTATTATTAAATTACTAGAGTCTACAAGATCTTGAACAACAAAATGACACATAAACCTCGATGATGGCTGTGTTGAATGAAGATTTCAACTGGAGGGAATACTTTCATCAAAATGTGATTATAATTTTAGATCAAATTAACTCAAATTAATATCAATTCAAATACAAAATATAACATGTTATTAAGATATAAATGCCTAAATCAAATTCAATCTTAAAAAAAACTTAAAGTAAAGAATAATACATCCACATTTCACAATCATTTATCGGAGGTGACAAATCAAGAAAGCTCTAGCTCAAAAAGGAGCCAATGTCAAGTCAAGTGTACATCTATGTTCACTCTTAATTAATCTCATACCAGTAAGGACATGGCCCGTGTCCTCTGTCCATTTGGTTTGGCTAATAGGCTCCACATATTATAGGTTACGACTAGAGTCCTCTAATCGGGTGGTTGCCGCCAAATGACACCATTATATGATGGTCATGACTGTAGCTCGTATATTCCCCACTAGCTCTGCCCTTTGAGATGTGAACTATAGAGTGAAATTGATAGGGAAAAAAGCTCTATGTTAGCTTAGGTAGACTTAAGTTTATCTCCTTAGATAGACACCACCACATGTCTACAAGGATTACTTTGATGATGTAACCCATGGGTGCTGATAAGATCCTTCGGTCAGGCTAGGTTGACTACCTCCTCTAATTAAGTAGACTAAGGACCATGATAGCCTAAGATGACGGAACCATGGGATCTTGATCAGGCACATCATCGTTCCCCCAACCATCCACTTTAAGTTAAATAATGATGAATTTTATAAATCTAAATTCCATAGCTCCACATGATGCTACTATATGCTACGCATTTAGTGATCTAACTACTAATCTTAATTGAAAGTTCTCTCCCAGCATTGGGAGGGGTAATTAACTATAGATGCTTGTGTCTATAGGAAACCTGAAATCAGATATAAAGTCCTTATAAAATGAGGGTGAAATCTCTGGGTAGTGTCTTATCTACTATTCCATCTGCCTTCTGAAAGTTTGACTGACATTAAGTCATACTTTCTTAATCGAGAGGTCGGCAGAAAATTTTTGGAGCCCACATATTGGTTCTTAACATAAGTTGGAGGAAATTTAATAGAAAATATTAGAAGTCAAGTGGTTGCTGGCTTTACCTATATTATTCTTCTAATTTAAGGGAGCTTTATGTTAGTGGTTGATATTTTAGAAGTCAATCATAGTAGAAATTAGATGATAATCAAAGGAGAATGTTAAAAGTTGTTTATTAATATGAGATTGACTTGTACCATCTCTTGATAAGAGGGGATACGAGGTAACTATAAATGTTAAAAGTTAGATGATGAAGGGAGATTAACTTGATTAGCCTCTTAATTAGAGGAGAAGTTAAATAATTAAGAAAATGTGCATAAAATATTTATTTCCAATGATAGGATATTTTAATCATTTTTTTATTATAGAAGGGTGTACTCTAATTTGTTTATCATGAATAGATATAAAGAATGTTTAAGCATATTCTTGATAAAGACCAAAGTACACCTGCCAAATTTTATAAAGTGACTAATTTAACTTATTTAAAATATTCAAAATTTTTTTAGGGTCGCTTGAAGTTCTTGTAGACTGTCTTTTATGTTCTAAGTTTATTCTATCTACACATCTAAGAAAATGACTAGCTCAAATAACTTTAATTGAATCATTAACTTTCTTGGTAGCCCCTATCGACTATCTTTAGGTCATGCCACCTTCATTTCTAAGAAAATTATCATTTTGATAATCCTTAGTATCTCCTTGACTAACCAACATCTCTAAGAAAAGGACCAATCCAATTATATTCAATATTATCCATGATCTTCGTTAATTGTATTAATTAATGCCTTTAGGTCATATAGCTTTTACCTTTATGAGGAAGGCCACTCTTTGATCTTTTAGTTTCACTTTATTTATAATCTCAAAGTCATGTTGGCCTCATCTAGAAAAAAAGGCTTGCCTGATTAGACTTAATTGCATCCATGGATTTTTTTTTTCATCACCTCATTGTCTCCTTTAGGACATACTATATCCACATATAGGAGGACCTACAAAACTATCCTTTGTGGTCACTATGACCTTTTATTGTAACATTGTGGTGTTTGTTTTTTTGTGTATATGGGGACACTATGCGAAGGTGTACTTATTGAGGTGATTAGACGACATCAATGAGCACTATCTCGAAAGATAGAAATCAATATTCTATGATGGACCTAATTACCTAATAAGGACTCTAAGGCATGATGGATCTTGAATATGAGATTTTTTTTCCCTGGATGAATAAAGAAGGGTTTATTTAAATCGGGTTCTAAAGTTCCCTATGGGAGCAAGCCCCCATAGTTAATTACATCCTAAGGAAGGTGAGTTTCTTAGGAATACTCTCGATTAAAGTAGACAATTTATCTCTAAATATTTCAAAGATAGGATTATCAATAAATTAGTTATGTTTGAAAGATCGATAGGGATAGATCAAAAAGGAGAGAGACTTATTATTGAAGCCAAAGGGAGATAAGTAGGGAGTGCTCATGATACTAGGAAAACCTAATGAACATCCCAAACTATCCTATGGTTGGACTTTATATATTTAAAATTGAAGAGAATTATATATTTTGTGTTGAAATTTTATCAAAAAAAATTGACTTGTAATTCAAGATTTTGGAAATGCCTAAGAGGTGAGAATTTATTCTTGTAGCCCGAGGGGAAACAACAACCTTAGATCCTAAATCCATGAAGCTTTAACAAGGGCTAAAGCACTTCCTAAATCTAAGGCAAAAATGAATATATTATTTACCTCCACAGAGAGGGTAAACCACCCATTTGGACTTGTAACTGCCTAGAGTGATAGCCAGCTAACTCCTCCTACACTTTAAAATCATGTGGTCAAGTCATATATTTTACAAGATGGTTAAGTTATTATTATTTAGAAAGAAATTAAAGTGCTCAAACCCATTCCCTAAGAGATTAGAGCATGAGTGGTATGAATAATGACTTAGTCAAATGCAAATTTTATCAAATTTAATTTAATTTTGGGCTATTCATTTTGAAAAAGGCCATAGAATTTTCAGGTGTCTAAATGCATGATGAAATAGAGTTATTGGCTAAGTTAGAGAGAAAGAGGTATTTTTCCCATAAGGGAGACCCACAAAGGTCAAGTCTTCCCCTATCATTCAAGGATGGAAACCCTCTCTTAGAAAAAGTGAAATAAGGTGACATGCCTAATATTAAGCATATAATATCCAGATAAGGGGTTGCTAAATCTTTTAATTTTTTTGATTTAATACCTAAGCTTTAAATAAGGTTTTGAGTTGTTTAAAAAATTAGTTATAAGTTATAGTTGGGGTAAAAAGATTAATTTTTTCCTAAGAGCCTAATTGGATCCATGCCACACATTAAATCACCATATATGAAGAAACTAAGAAAATACATTGCATCTCTATTGCACAATTGTAAACAAAATATCAAATAATTTATAAACTCAATGTAAAAGAATAAAAGGTCGATACAATCGGGTACCACCTTACAACCTGAAAAGAGAAGTGGATAGCCGAGCTGTACCCTTATACAACATGTTATATGAAAGAATAATTACAATTACATAAATGAATAAATGTTACGGGGGGTCTTCATATCTTCTTTCTTCATGTTTCCTTCATTCCTCTTTTGGGTTTGATTACTTCAAAGGCTTCAGGGGGGCTTGCCAGATAAAGCATTCTAGCTCATCTAATCCATCATAACACTAATCCTAATTCCTAATGCACAATTACATTAAAAAAATAGAAAAAGTAAATCTAACTACACCTACAAATTAAGTGTTAGCTAAACATACCATACAACCCAAGTAGTTATATATAATTTGGACTTAACACCACATGGGTAACGAAGCCCTAATTTAGATTATGCTTAGAAGTTAAACAACTTGCAAAAGAGAGCATTTATATTTATGTTAAGCACCCCTTAAGCACAATCTCCTGCAAAAAATATGATTAGGCTAATCACGGTCTAACATCCAGTCTATGAGGCATACACCCTAACATCCAGTCTACAATAATACATCATAAAACAAACATACATCAAACCATGCATCGCCCTAACATAAAACTAGAAAGCTTGTGTGATAGGTCTTAACTAGGCTTTAGAGTTGTCATTCTCTAAGTGTGAAGGACATTTAATTATGAAGGGTCGATTTCATTTTAAATGGTTTAATTGATTTGAGAATTTTAATTGGTGTTTTCTTTTATTTCATTTAAGCTACACTTAACAAGTAAGTGTTATAAATAGAAGAAAAGAGAGGGTCACTCTCTCTTATCCCTAAATCTAATTAATTAAATGAATTCTCTTTAATGAATGGCTTATTACATATTTTAATTTGTTCTAGGTTTAAGTTCACTTTAAATAATCCCATCCAATAAGAAAGACATCTGAAGATTAATTGGAATAAACTACTATCACATGATACATGTTTATTCATTTCTTTCCATCATATATAACATGTATTTGGTTAAGTCCTAAACATACCTATACATACAATTTGTATCTTAGTACACTTAAAATGATGAATATAAGCAAATGTACTTGGAATTGATGTTTCATTTGATTGAATTATTTTGTCATATTAATTTAAAGCTCTATCTTTATACAAAAGCATAAGAAAAGAACTATAAATCATATGACTAATCAATCCAACCACTTAAAAAAATATGAATGCATGTCTTTTAATAGGAAGAGTGGTTCATTCATTAGCTAAATACACATTCAAATGTATGAAAGTTTTAAGCAAGTCTCACCATTATTCTACACGGGGAGTGAGGTAGGAACCTCCTTGGGGCTATTTAAAGCCATGCATCCTCGAATGTCTAGACTAATATACCCTTATTCTTAAATAAATATGGATGTATAAACAACTATAAGCATAGAAAATCCATGCAAAAGTAGAACTTAATTTTTTAATTTATTTGTGTAAATGAATTAAAGCTCTATCCCAATTCTAATGTCCAAGGCAATAAGAATGAACAAATGAGTCGCCATTGTTCCCGCACTGTGGAGAGTGAGGTAGGAACCTCCTTGGGGCTACTTAAAGCTGTGCGTCCCCGAAATGTCCAGACTAATATACCCATTAACATTCAAACTTATGTAAATCAATATATGAATGTAAGAAAGAGAGAGACTTCACTTCACACTTATTACACTAAGCTTATATTCATATGCACCTCTTATGTATATATAACTAAAGTCACAATATATATTATTATTCATTAATAAGCTTTTAAAAGTATATTTGAGATTTAATAGTGATAATAGCCACACATATTTTTAATTAAGTCAACACATGCAAATTTGACATAAAGGAAATCATTTTATTTAATTAATTTTTGAAAGAAATAAATGCATGACTACAAATGACATACAACATTTTAACATGATTGGAAAGAAATAAAACAACACAAGCATGTAATTTCATTCAACCCAACTAATTCTTATGGGCAATCATATTAAATAATCTTATTTAAAATAAATGAAAGTTTCTTAAAACCATTTTTGATTTCATGTTTGATTTGATTTAAGGGATGTGAAAGAGGTTAGCTAATCCTAGTCCCATTCCCTGTGTGAGTCAATTTTATTTAATGAAAAGTAATTAAATTGATTTTATGGCTTAATTAGGTTGAGGTATGAATTAAATTAATTAATTAAACCCTTACTTACATCACCTTAAGTTAATTAACTAAATAATGAGGAGCCAACATGAGATGCAACCATATAGAAAAGGAAATTAGCAATGCTCCTAAGAAATGAAAGGGGCCTAATGTAATTAGCTGATAATTAATAATTAATTAAGCTTAAAAGATTTATTTAATTACTTTTATGATTTTCTTACACATGTAAGCTAATCATAATTTCATTAAATTTATTTATACTATTAAACATTTAAAGAACTATCCAAGGTTAATTAATCAAAGTTATGAATGAATTGGATTTTAAATTAATTTAATTAAGCCTTTAATTGGTTAATTGAGTCCTTTGATTATATTTTAATTAAGATAAATGAAGTTAACTTAGGGAAAAAGATCAAGGAAGGGACCTCAATCCCAATCCCTAAGTCATTTTAAACAATCAATTAGGCTTTAAAATAATTAGACTCCCTTTTCTTTTTATTGATTAATTAAGTGGCTAATTAATTACTTGAACTTTAATTAATTTGAAACAAATGAAGAGGCTTAATGAAATGGTCATAAAGAGTAAACCTAAACCATTTTTTAGGACTTATCACTGTTAACACTTGGCAATATGCTTAATTAGTGGATTAATTCATTTTTCATTTACTTAATTAATCATGAATTGAATTAAGAGGATAATTAAGGTTCAATTAACCAATTTACCTCATTAAGCATTCAATAAATTCCAAAAAAAAGGGGAGGCAAAGGTCATCCCCTTAAACATGCTATAAAATTTTGGAATTAATTAGATGCTTAATGAGAGAGAAAAAAAATTATCTTTTAATTAAACTCAAATTAAGCAAACATCCTGTTCAAAATCACTTAGTGACATTTTAATAGATTCCCCTCTAAAATACCTTTAGAATGAGTCTTCATTTATATTTTTTTTTGGGATTTTCTATAATTAGTTATAAAATTTGGAAGTTTCAACCTTAAAAAATAGATTAATTAACCTAATTAAAGTCCTAATCCCATCGACGCCACGTAACTGCTGACGCGACGTGTTTTCCAAGTGGCGCGATAGGATAGGTTATTTAGGTTATCTCATCTCGCGGTTGAGTGAGTCGATAGCAGACATGCTTTCATGGACCGTCGATCTAGATCGGATGGCCACGATTAAATCCTACAGTTAAGGAGAAAATAGAAGAGTTCTAAGCATGAGTTGATCACAACCGTCTATTCCAATCATGTAGAATGGATGACCCATTATCCATCCTCATATGAGCGATGAGCTACGAGCCTGTCTGCCATGGATTGCTCAATCCAAGCTCACCGAGCTGAATCCACTCCAAAATCAACCCATGCCTTCGAGCGAAGGATCTACAAGGATCCAACAGTTAGGATGGCCTCAAGTGTAAGTTTTCTTCAAAAAGGACCAACACATTTTCATACAAGGATTGGTTTTCAAGAATTACCTCACCGGAGCTTATGATCGGTGATTCCAATGATTCAGGATGCTTCCTTTGGTAGAAATGAAGCCTTATTGAGCTGCATGAGCTTTGATTTGAAGTGGTTTGCTCTAAAGAGTAGCCCACGAGGCATAGGTGATTGGTCTTGGTCGAACTTTTATATCTAGCAGCTTGGAAGCTTGGAAAATGATTTGTTTGGCTTCATCTAAGTCCAAGGAAGGTGTATGCAAGTTTGATTGAAGTTTGGTTGAGGGATGGATGAATTTGTATCAAGAGAGGCCTCCCATTTTGGTTTGATGTAAAACTAAGAAGGGAGAAAATGGAGGAGCTTGGAAGCTTGGGGAAAGGCTGTGAGGGACTCTCCTTCACTCTCTTTGGCTCAAACGAAGTAAAATGTCAGCTTTCCCGCTCGAATTAAGGGGTATATCCCTCAATTGAACTTGATGGATGAATGGGATTGGTTCCTAATTTTTGGCCAGCTTTCCACCGCCAGCCTGCCGGAGGGGTCGCCATCGACTCCACATGGCACACCAAGAGTGGAGGAAGCTATGGCAGGCAGCCCAAGGCAAGATATGGGGGGATTGAGTTTTCTTGGTCCTTTGGGTGCTCAAGTATGAAGGGAGGTGAATTGGTTCACCTCCATTTTGTCCATGGTGAGTCCTAATTAATCTAGGGTGGGCTAAGAGGCTTAGCTGTGCTCCATATGGAAATTAGATGGTTGCCATGGTGATGGGAGAGTGAACTTTGCTTCTTATGGGGAGAATCCAATGAAAATGAGGCGTGTCTAATAGTTAATTACCTTGGGTGGGGTCCACTTTGCTTTAGGGATGATTTTAGGCTAACCTAGGGTCAATTTGGGTCAGGTTTGGTAAGCCCTTAGAGTCCTATGAGTTGGTTTTAGGTGCTTTGGCTTCATTTGGTCAAATGGGTTCATATGAGTTCATGTTGGGTTGGGTTGACCAATTGGTCAAATTGGGTCAAACAAGAGCTTTAAATGATGATTTAAAGAGTTTTGGTTCAAATGGTTTTATTTAATTTGGCTTAAGTTTGATTTTGGCTCATTTGAAATCAAATGGGTCAAATGGGTCAAATGGACCAATTTGACCAATTGGGTTAGGTTAAGTGTTAGTTCATGTTCAATTTGTTAATTAAAAATGATTGTAGGCTTTGGTTTGATTTGATTTGGATTTAATTTGGATTTTGGATAATTTGACCTTTTAGGTCAATTTGGGCTAGGTTGGGTCAAGTTGACCAATTTGTCAAATTAGGCTCAATGATTTTTCAAGTTTGAATTTGAATGAACTTGAGCCATTGATTGCAATCAATTTGGGTTAAATCATGATTTGACCCATTTTGACTTTTTTAGGCTAATTTGTGTCAACTTAGGTCAAATGGTCAATTAGACTTGGTTTGGCTCGATTGAGGGTTTGATCATGTTCAATCATTGATTATGAATGGGTTTGAATCAATGGTTTCAATCAATTTGGTATATGGTGGGGTTTGGCTAGTTTGGGTTTCATTTGAGCTAAAGGTTGACTTGGTCAAAGGACTAAGTTGACTTGGTTTGACCCAATTCAAGGTAGTTGATCACACCTAGGAGATTGTTGATCATGATATGAGGTTTGGATGGGCTTAGTTCAATCCAATTTAGGTTGGATTAAAACTTGGATCAAAAAGGTCTTTTGGGTTACTTTGGGTCAAGTGGACCTAAATGGGTCAATTGATTTGATTTTGGCTTGATTCATGTTTAGTTGAACTCATATATAAGCCTAGGATTAAAATATAAATCCAACTACAATCAATTTGGAGTGTAATGAATTTTGGCTCATTTGAAGTTTTTAAGTTAAAAAGGCTAACTTAGGCTAACTTGAGTTTGGTTTTATAACTGTAGTTTATATTTTTATTTGGGTGAGTGTTTGAAAGAATGATTGATTCATGAAGAAATCCATGAGTTCTAAATTGATTTGGATAGGATTTGGCCAAGTTTAAGAAATTGACTTAAACGGCTAAAATTAGAAATTTGATTTGGGTTAGGCTTTAGCCATTTGGATATATATTTCATTTATATTTATGAATGTAAATGAAGGTATAAACGATTTGTGAGAAAATCACTTGAGTTTGGAGTGATTTGGAAATAAATTTGACCAAGTTTAAGGATGTAGGTCAAAAAGGGCCTAAGTATGAAATTTATTTAGTTTGATTTATTTTCAGTCATTGGAGGGTAGATTTTATTGAAATTTGGAATTTAATGAATGAAAATTGATTTGTAAGGCAATCAATTGAGTTTGGGTTAATTTGGGTTGAGATTTGATTAAGCTTACGGAGGTATGTCCATATGGCTTAAGATAGGTCTTGATTTGGTTTGATTTGATTTGGCTCATTTGAATTTGGGTTTTATTTATATTTGTGAATATAAATGATGGAATGTTTGATTAATAAAGAAATCAACCAAGTTTGATTTGGTTTAAAGGGTTTTGGCTAAGCATATGAAAGTGGTTCAAATGGCTAAGGATTTTAGAATTTAAATTTGATTTTGGGTTCTAGTCATTTGATTTGGAATTTGGGTTGGAATTTGATTTGAGATTGAATTGGAATTTGAGAAAATTAAAGAAATTGGGGTTGATTTGAATTTGGTTAAAGCTAAGTCCATAAGATAAAATCAAAGGGCTTAGAAAGGGTTTTAGGATTTGAATTTGATCATGGGTTTCAATCATTTGATTTAGAATTGATTTAGAATTTGGATTTTAAGGTTTGGTTTAAGAAGGAAAGCATGGATTGGGTTTAGGCTAAAGGGAAGGAAAGTTTTCCTAAGTCCCTAAGGCATGACCCATTCTTATGGCTTATCTTTCTAAGTCTCTAAGCTTAGGTTAAGTGTTCACAAAATCACTAGAAGTGCCTTAAGACTAAGGAGCTTTTAGCAAGAGTGGATCTATGATGAGGGAGTTGAGAACTCACTCCAAAAGTGATGTCAACCAAGGGATCCGAATAGGTGTGGTGTGCCTAACGAGGCACGCCACACATATTGGTGTTGACCGGGATGATCAACAATGTTCGAAGAATCACAAGCAGTAACAGAAAAGATCTACCCCTAAATCCAAGATGTAGATAAAATCAAGTGTAATGCAACTCAACTTATGCTAAGGGCATAAGAGAGGAAGAAAGGATCCACTAAGGGATCAAGTATGTGAACCTTCCACTAGGGAAGCTGGTTCATATTATCCACTAGGGATAAGAATTTAGATTTGATTCATTTTATGATTTGGGGAGAACAGATCTGCTCGGGATGAGTGCATGAACCTTCCACTAGAAAAATAGGTTCAGATTATCCACTGGGGAAAGAGGTTTGATTTACACTCACTGGGGAGAAATTTGATTTGATTTAATTGGTGGCATCCACTAGGGATGGGAATTTGATTTGGTTTTATGATTTGGGGCTCCATTAGGGAGAGGATGTGATTTTTGATAGAGAGCTGCATCCATTAGAAAAAAAAGATGGGTTTAATGTATGGATTTCTTTGGTTTATGTATCCGCTAGGGATATAAGTGGATGGATTTATTTTTAGATTCCACTAGGAAAGGATGGTAATTTTGGTAAAATGGACCTTGTCTGCGATGGATCCACTAAGAAGGCTAATATTAGCCTAGTCATATCTTAGATTTACAAATTCAAGGAGATAGTCTACTAGCCATTAAATAGGACTAAACAACCTAAGGGTTTCCTTTTGGTGTGTAATGGTCAAGTCAAGAGGAAAGCTTGTAGACTTATAACTCCCTAAACATGGAATCACTATAGTGATTTACACAACAAATCGAATCCGACCTAAGGAGACTATTGAACTAATGCTGTGGACTCATATTGACTCAAGTATAAAGAATTAATTTCATTTTATACCTGTGTGATGGATCTACTAAGAAGAGGCTAGTCCTATCTATCTTAGATTTATAAATCCAAAGGGATAGTCTACCGGTAGAGCTAACCAACCTGGGGTGCCTTTCGGTATGCAATGGTCAAGTCAGGAAGAAAGCTTGCAGACTTATAACTTTTTAATCAAAGAACCACTAGGGTGATCGGTTGATAGCACAACAAATAAAACTTGACCTAAGGCTACTTGTCGGTGTGCAACGGTCGTGCTGGAGAGAATGCGTGATAGACTTACATCTTCCAAAGAAAGGATGACCGCTGGGGTGACCTGTTGGTGGCACAATAAGTCGAACCCGACCTAAGGGTGACTACTAAGAGAGTGCCAACCCGGGGACTTATCTCAACTCAAAAATAGTCAGGCGATTCCTATAGGGAGTTTTACTGACACTGTCCTAAAGATAGGATGTCTGCTTAGGAAAAGGTACCGTTGGGAGTTTTTCTCCTAATCCATAAGCGAAGATATATATTTTGTTTTGTTTATATGTTTGTGTGGACCCTATTGGTATGTGAGGGACCACACTGAGAAGGAGCTTATATCAGCCTAGTCCTATCTCAGACTTACTGGACCAAGGGAGATTTTGCATATCCGTAAGACAAATTCTCCAACCACAGGGGTGGCTACTAAGAAAGGGGGACTGTCCAATCTAAGAGTAACCCATGTAGTGTCTAAATGGGGTCGCTAAGGACATGATCCAAATAGAGTGCCCATAGGGGAGGTGCCACTAGGGGATTTATCTAGGACCCTGTAAAAGAAAGCTTATAGGTATACGATGGCCACCTCTGGGAGGAATATTGTAGACTTACATCTGCCATGAGTGGTGTATCCATCGGGTGGGTTAGCATCGATAACCAACCAACCTAAGGTGCTCACATGCGATGATCAATATGAGAGGAAAGCTTGTGGACTTACATCCTCACAAAGAAATGATCATCGTCGTTGCCTAAGACATATGCTATCACCTATGGTGACTACCAAGTGGGAGTCTCGTGATGGACCCACTGCTTGTCGGGGGAAAGGAGCAACTAGGGGACTTATCCTAAGCCTCAAATATACTCAACCTAGTCAGTTCATGATGGCTAGTTCAAGAAGAAATCTTGTAGGCTTACATCCTCTTAAACAAACTCAACATGATGTAGCTTATCGACTGTGCAGTAAGGCCTACCAAACTAACAAGGCACTCATCAGTTTGCAATGGTCAACTTAGGAGGAAAGCTTGTAGGCTTACATCCTCCAGGGAAGTAACCACTGGGGTGACACACTAGTAAGGTAGCATGTCAGCCCGACCTAGAGTAGCTAATGAGTGAGTGCCACAGTTTTTATCTAACATCAAAATAGCCCAAGATAAAAGATATATGTTTTATGTGGTTGTGTGTTATGATATTTATTTTTAAATATGTATGTATATGATCGAGGGTGTGCTTATTGAGGTGATCAGGTACAATATTAAGGAATAGTGCACCATCTCGAAAGATAAAAATCACTACCCTACAATGGACCTAATCATCTAATAAGGACTCCAAAGGCATGATGGGTCTTCAAATATACCATAGATTTTTCCCCTACTTTACATATATGAATAAAGCAGGGTTAATTTAAACTACATTGGCTAGTCCCCATAGTTAATTACATCATAAGGAAGATGAGTTCCTTAAGAATACTCAATTAAAGTAGATAATTATTATCTCCAAAGATGTCAAAGATATTACTATCAATAAATTGGCTATGTTTAGAAAATCAAGTGGGATAGATCAAAAGGAGAGACTTATTATCAAAGATAAATGGAGATGAGTAGAGAATGCTCATGATACTAGGAAGCTTAGTGAGCATTTCAATCTATCTTATGGTTGCTCTTTATATATATTTGAATTTATGGAGAATTATGTATTTGAGTTGAAATTTATTAGAAAACTAGGACTTATGATTCCACAATACAAGATTGTAAAAATTTCTAAGAGGTGAGGATTATGTTTATAGTCTAAGGGGAAACAACAACCTCAGATCCTAAATCTAGGGAGCTTTAGTGAGGGCCAAACCATGTCTTAAATCTAAAGAGAAAAATGGATATATTATTTACCTCCACAAGAGAGGGTAAACCACTCGACTGTTGGACTTATAACTGCCTAGAGTGGCAGCCAGCTAACTCCTCCTACGTTTTAAAACCATGTGGTCAAGTCGTATGTTTTGTAAGATGGTTAAGATGCTATTATTTAGAAAGAAACTAAAGTCGTTAAACCCACTCCTTACGAGACTAGAGCATGGTATGAATAATGACTTAGAATAAAAAAAAATTTTATCAAATTTTATTTGATTTTGACCTCTTCATTTTGATAAAGGCTATAAGATTTTATATGCCTAAATGCATGATGAAATAGTTATTGGCTAAATCGAGAGAAATAGGTGTTTTCCACCACATGGGAGACCCTCAAAGGTGAAATCTTTCCCTATCGAGGATGGAAACCCTTTCTAAGTAAGAATGAAATAAGATGATATGCATGCTATTAAACATACAACATTCAGCTGAGGGGTTGCTAAATCTTTTAATTATTTTGATTTAATACTTAGGCTTTAATTTATGTTATGAGTTATGATTGGGGTAAAAAGTTTCTTTTTCCCTAAGATTCTAAGAAGATCCAGGCCACACATTAAATCATCATATATGAAGAAACTAGAAAAATACATGCCATTTCTATTGCACAATTGCAAACAAAGCATCAATCAATTTATAAACTCAACGTGAAAGAATAATAGGCCGGTACGGGCGGGTACCGCTGAACAACCCGAAAAAAGAAATGGGTAGTCGAGCTCTACCCTTATACATCCTAGTATATGAAATAATAATTAAAAAAATGAATAAATGTTATGGGGTCTTCATATCTTCATATCTTCATATCTCTATATCTCCTTCACTTTTCATTTGGATTTGCTTGCTTCAAAGATATCACGAGGCCTCCTAGGACAAAGCATTCTAGCCTCAGCTCATCCTAATCCCCAATAACATTAATCCTAATCCTAAATGCACAATTATAATAAAAATAGGAAAATAAATCTAACTAAACTTGCAAGACAAGTGTTAGCTAAACATACTATACAACCCAAGAAATTATATGTATAATTTGGACTTAACACCTTGCACATGCGTAACCAAGTCCAGCTATCCTAATTTAGATTATGCTTAGGGGTTAAGCAACTTGTAAAATAGAGTATTTATATTTATTTTAAGCACCCCTTAAGCACAATCTCCTGTAGAAGACATAATTAGGCTAGTCATAGCCTAACATCCAATCTACGAAGCATACACCCTAACATTCAATCTATAGCAATACATCATACAATAAACATACATCAAACCATGCACCGCCTAACATAAAGCTAGAAGTGGTGACTTAATCTAATATATGTGTATTTGTGTGTATGGCATTCTAACTAGGCTTTAGAGTTATCATTCTTTAAGTATGAAGGACATTTAATTATAAAGGGTGGTTTCACTTTAAATGGTTTAATTGATTTGTGAATTTTTGCTTAGTGTTTTATTTTATTTTATTTGGATTACATTAAACAAGTAAGAGTTATAAAGGAAAGGAAAGAGAGGATCACTCTTTTTCATCCCTATCTTAAGTCACATCTAAAGCCAATTAATTAATCAATTCTCTTTAGTGAATGACTTATTATATATTTTAAATTAATCCTAAGTTTAGGTTCTCTTTAAATAATTTCATTCAATAAGAAAGGAATCTTAAGATTAATTGGAATGAATTACTATCACATGACACATGGTTGTTCATTTCTTTCCATCATATATAGCATATAAGTCCTAAACATAACTATACATGAAATTTGTATCTTAGCACACTTAAATGATGAATGTAAGCAAATGTTTTTGGAATTGGTGTTTCAATTGCTCAAATTATTTTATCATATTAATTTAAAGATCTATCTAAATTCTTATAAAAAGCATAAGAAAAGAACTTTAAATCATATGACTAATCAGTCCAACCACTTGAATAGAATATAAATGCATGTCTTTTAAATAGAAAGAGGATAGTTTTCATTCATTAGCTAAATACACATTTAGATGTATGAACGTTTTAAGCAAGTATGTCGCCTTTGTTCTGCACCAAGGGAGTGAGGAGGGAACCTCCTTGGGGCTACTTAAAGTTGTGTTTCCCTGGAATGTCTAGAGTAGATATACCTGCTATTCTTAAATACATATGAGTGTACAAATAACTATAAGAATGGAAATCATGCAAAGATTGTGTTTAATTTAATTGATTTATTTGTGTGAATGAACAACTATAAGAATAGAAAACACCATGCAAAGTAGAGTTTGATTTATTTAGTTTATTGTGTAAATGAATTAAAGCTTTATCTAATTCTAATATCAAAATGCATAGGAATGAAATCAGGTACATTACAATTGTTACACTGGGTGAGGTAGGAACCTCCTTGGGGCTACTTAAAGTGCATCCCTGGAATGTCGAGACTAATATACCTATTAACATTCAAACTTATGCAAATCAACATATGAATGTAAGAAAGAGACTTCACTTTATACACTTTATATTCACATGCATCTCCTATGTATATGTAACTAAAGTCATAATATAAATATCATTATTTATTAATAAGTTTTTTGAAAATACATTTGAGATTTAATAGTGATAATAGCCACACATATTTATAATTAAGTCAGCACATGCAAACTTAACATAAATGAAATCATTTTATTTAATTAATTTTTAAAAGAAATAAATGCATGACTACAAGTGGCATATAATATTTTTTTAACATGATGGGAAAGAAATAAAGCAACACAAGCATGTAATTTCATTCAATCCAACTAATTCCTAAGGATAATCATATTAAACAAGCTTATTTAAAATAAACCAAAGTTTCTTAAAGCCAATTTAATTTCATGTTTGATTTGATTTAAGGGATGTAGAAGAGGTTAGCTAATCCTAGTCCCATTCCCCATATGTGTGAGTTAATTTGATTTAATGAGAAGTAATTAGATTGATTTTATGGCTTAATTAACTCGAGGCATTAATTAGATAAATTAATTAAACCCTTACCTATTTCACCTTAAGTTAATTAACTAATTAATGATGAGCCAGCATGATATGCAACCACATAAAAAGTAAATTAGCAATGCTCCTAAGGAATGAAAGGGGCCTATTGCAATTGGCTCATAATTAATAGTTAATTAAGCTTAAGAGATTTGTTTAATTACTTTTATAATTTTCTCACACATGTAAGCTAATCATAATTTCATTAAATTTGTTTAGACTATTAAACATCTAAAGAACTACCCAAGGTTTATTAATCAAAGTAGAAATGAATTTGATTTTAAATAATTAATTAAGCCCTTAATCGATTAATTAAATCCATTGACTATATTTTAATTAGAACAATGAAGTTAACTTAGGGAAAGAGATCAAGAAAGTGGCCTTAATCTCCCTAAGTCATTTCAAACAATCAATTAGGCTCGTAATTAAATTCCTCTTTTTTAATTGATTAACTAAGTGGCTAATTAATTACTTAAACTTTGATTAATTTGAAACAAATGAAGAGGCTTAATGAAATAGTCATAAAGAGTACACCTAAACCATTTCCCTAAGACTTTTCATTATTAATATATGGAAATAAGCTTAATTATTTAATTAATTCATTATTCATTTAATTATCATTAAAAGGAGAGTAATTTAGGCTTAATCAATCAATTTTCCTAATTAACTATCCAATAAATTCCAAGAAAAATAGGGGAGGTAGATGTCATCCACTAAACATATTTAAATAGTTTAAAATTAATTGAATAATTAATCGAGAGTAATTAGGCTATATTATTTTTTAAGTATACATTAATTAAGTAGAAATTACTATTTTGAATTAATTAATAATTTTAATGAACTCTTCTATGAAATACCTTTAAAATGAACCATCAGTTGTATTTTTTGGAATTTTCTTGGATTAGTTATGAATTTAGAAAGATTCAGTCTTAAAATTAATTAATTGACCTAATTAAAGCCCTAATCCCGTCAGTGCCATACGGCTGCTGATGAAATGCTTTCCACGTGGCATGATGGGATGGGCTATTTAAGTTTTCAAATTGGGATGTTAACTTGGATTGTGGCGGACATGCTTTCCTGTGGACCGTTTGATCTAA
The DNA here is from genome assembly GCA_021442155.1 of Cymbidium sinense. NCBI lineage: Eukaryota > Viridiplantae > Streptophyta > Magnoliopsida > Asparagales > Orchidaceae > Cymbidium > Cymbidium sinense. Next base: position 104,184,216 of record CM038220.1, read on the forward strand.
GATCGGATGAACATGATTAAATCTCAGCTCAAGAGGAAATAGATGGGATCTAAGTGTGATTTGATCAGGATCATTTGTTCCAATCAGATGGAATAGATGACCTGTGATCTCTCTCCTTTGTGAGTAGTGAAAGATGGACACCTTCTATCTTTCTCCGTTCGATCCGAGCTCCCCCGAGCTCGAATTGGGATCAAAATGATCCCACACCATCAGAAGGAGGAGATGAATACATCTAGTGGCTAAGATCTCATGACATGAACATTTCCTTCACAAAAGACTAACCCATTTTCATACAATGATCATTTTTAAGAAATTACCTCACTGGAGCTAATATTCAATGATGGGATTGACCAGGTTGCTTTGTAAAAATGAAGCCTGCTGAGCATGAGCTTTTGAGGTGGTTTGTATGGACCAAGCTCCTTCCTTTGAGCATTCGGTCTTGATCAAACTATAGCTTGCGGTGGCTTGGAAGCTTGGGAAATGATTTGGTATCGCTCAACGAGGAGTGGTGATGGTGTGCAAGGTTGATTGAGCTTTGGTGGAGGATTGAGCAAAGGGATGAATAGGGGTGCCTTGTTTCACACGAGATAGGAAATGCCAATCAAGGGAGGTTCGGGGTGCTCTATGAAACTCTCAAGGATTTTGAAATCACTCAAGGAACTCACCTACTATGAATAGTGATGAATCCTGCTCGAATTGAGGGGGGTAATACCCTCAATCACACTTGATGGATGGATGGGATCCATCCCTGAAATTTTGTCGATTTATCACTGTCGAGGAGTCGGAGGGGTCACCGTCAACTTCATGTGGGACGCCAGGGTTGGAGGAAGCAATGAAGTTTGATGGAGATATGGGGAGATTATGTGCTAATTTTCCCATCCGTTGGTTTGACCATGGGTAAGGGAGAGGAGGTGTGCTTCCTTTGATCCATGGTAAGTCCTAGGCATGCTCAGGTTGGGCTAGGTAGGTTAGGTATGCCATGTTAAGAAATTTTATGGCTGCCCATGAGAAGAGAAAATGGATTTTTCTTCTTATGGAAAGAATCCAATGCAAATGAGGTGTGTCCAATGGTTAATTCCCTTGGGTGGGGTCCACTTTACATTTGAAATGATTTTGAGTTGACTTAGGGTCACTTTGGGTCGGGTTTGCTTAGCCATTAGGGTCCCATGGGTTGGTTTTGGGTGCTTTGGCTTCATTTGGTCAAACGTGTTCATATAAGTTCATGTTGGGTTGGGTTGACCAAATGGTAAAATTGGGTCAAACCAAGGCTTGGGTTAGGTTTAAATGATGATTTGAAGAGTTTTGGTTCAAATGATTTTGATTAATTTGGCTTAGGTTTGATTGCTCATTTGATTTCAAATAGGTCAAATGGGCTAAGTTGACCAATTTGACTAAATTGTGTTAAGTGTTGTTTCATGTTTAATTGGATAATTGAAATTTATTGTAGGCTTTGGTTTGGTTTGATTTGGGTTTAATTTGATTTTGGCCAATTTGACCTTTTAGGTCAATTTGGACTAGGATGGGTCAAATTGACCAATTGGTTAAATTGGGCTCAATTATGGCTTTGGTCAAGTTCAATAAATGATTTGAAATGAACTTGAGCCATTGGTTGCAATCAATTTGGCTTAAATCATGGTTTTAACCATTTTGGCTATTTTGGCCAATTTGGGTCAACTTAGGTCAAATGGTCAATTGGACATGGTTTGACTCAATTGAAGGTTTGGTCATGTTCAATCATTGATTATGAATGGGTTTGAATCAAGGGTTTCAATCAATTTGGTAAATGGTGAGGCTAAAGGTTGACTTGGTCAAAGGTCCATGTTGACTTGGTTTGACCTAATTCAAGGTAGTTGATCACCCTAGGATGATTGTTGATCATGATATGAGGTTTGGTTCAATCCACTTTGGGTTGGATTAGAACTTGGCTCAAAAGGTCTTTAAGTACTTTGGGTCAAGTGGACCTAAATGGGTCAATTGGTTGGTTTTGACTTGATTCAAATTTAGTTGAACTCATAAATGAGCCTAGGATTGAAATATAAATCCAACTATAATCAATTTGGAGTGTAATGAATTTTGGCTCATTTAAAATTTTCATGTCAAAAAGGCTAACTTAGGCTTGACTTGGGTTGACTTGAGTATAGTTTGATAATTATAGTTTATGTTTATATTTGGGTAAGTGACTGAAGGAATGATTGATTCATGAAGAAATCCATGGGTTTTGAGTTGATTTAGATATGATTTGGCTAAGTTCAAGAAATTAGCTTAAATGGCTAAATTTTAGTTTAGATTTAGGTTGAGATTTGATTATGGAGGTAGGTCTATAGGGCTTAAGAATGGTCTTGATTTTGTTTGATTTGATTTGGCTCATTTGAATTTGAATTTCATTTATATTTGTGAATATAAGTGAAGGAATGATTGATTTATAAAGAAATCAACCAAATTTGATTTTGTTTAAAGGAAATTTGGCTAAGCATACGAAGGTGGTTTATATAGGGAAGGGATTTAAAATTTGAATTTGATTGTAGTCATTTGGAGTTGGAATTTGGGTTAGGATTTAATTTGAGATTGAATTTGATATTTGAGAAAATCAATTGAATTGGGATTGATTTGAATTTGGTTAAGGCTAAGTCCACAAGATAAAATCAAAGGGCTTATGAAGGGTTTTGGAATTTGAATTTGATCATGAGTTTCAATCATTTTATTTAGGATTGATTTATGATTTAGATTTGAATTTGAGGTTTGGTTTGAGGAAAGAAGCATGGATTGGGTCTAAGGTTATAGGGTAGGCAAGTTTTCCTAAATCCCTAAGGCATGACCTATTCCCATGGCTAATCCTTTTAAGTCTTTAGGCTTAGGTTAAGTGTTCACCTAATTACTAGAAGTTTCTTAAGACTAATGAGGTCTTAGTGTTTACAAGAGTCCTAGATCTATGATGAGAAAGTTGTGAACTCAGTCCAAAAGTGAGGTCAACAAATGGTGCCCAATAGGTGTGGTGTAATTGACGAGGCACATTGTACGTATTGGTGTTGACCGAGATGATCAACAATGTTCAAAGGATCACAAGCACTAACATAAATGATCTACCCCTAAACTTGAGATGTAGAAGGAATCAAGATCTTAGTGCAATGCAACTCAACTTATGCCCAGGGAATAAGAGAGGAAGAAGGGATCCACTGAGGGATTAAGCATGTGAACCTTCCACTAGGGAAGCAGATTCAGATTGTCCATAGAGGATAAGGGTTTGAGTTGGTTTGATATGATTTGGGGAGAAAATATTCACTTGGGATTAACATTTATAACCCATTTGGGATGAGTACATGAACCTTCCACTAGAGAAGCAGGTTCAGATTATCCACTAGGGATAGGGATTTGATTTGGATTGATTTCATGATGGCTATAATAGAGAGAGGATATGATTTGAGCCTTGATGGGGAGAAATTTTATTTGATTTAATTGGTGGGGCATCCACTGGGGATGAAAATTTGATTTGATTTGTTGGCTTATGATTTGAGGCTCCACTAGGGAGAGGAATGATTTGGTTTTGGGAGGGCACATCTGCTTGAGATATGAGCTCAGAATCATTGGGGATAAATGGGTTCAATGTATGGATTTCTTTAGTTTATGTATCCAGTAGGGATAGGAGTGGATGGATTTAATTTAGATTCCACAGGGGAAGGATGGTGATTTAATAAAATGGACCCTGTCGGTGTGCGATGGATCCACTAAGAAGGGTCTAATATCAGCCTATGCCGGTCTTAGATTTACAAATCTAAATGGATAGTGCCAGCCATCTGGTAGGACTAACCAACCTAAGGGTTACCTTTTAGTGTGCAATGGTCAGGAAGTAAGCTTGTAGACTTACAACTTCCTAAATAAAGAACCACTAGAATGGGTTGATAACACAATGTTGACCACACTTTTGGAGTGAGCTCTCAACTTCCTTATCATAGATCTAGGACTCTCATAGACACTAAGAGTTCCTCAGTCTTAAAATGCTTCTAGTACTTAGGTGAACACTAACCCAAGAGACTTAGAAGAATTAACCATAGGAATAGGTTGTGCCTTAGGAATTTAGGAGGAATTGCGTACCCAATAGCCTAAACCAAATCATTACTTCCTTCTTTCAAACCAAACCTCAAATTAAAATTCAAATTCCAAGTCCAAATTCTAATACCAATCACAAATTCAATGATTAAAACCAATGATCAAATTCAAACATCAAATCCCTTCCTAAGCCCTTTGATTTTATCTTATGACTTAGCCTTAACCAAATTCAAATCAAGCCCAATTAAATTGATTTTCTCAAATTCAATCTCAAATCAAATTACAAATGTTAAACCAATTCCAAATTCAATGATTAAAACTCATGATTAAGCTAAATTCCAAAATCTCTTCCTATGCCATATGAACCACCTTCATATGCTTAGTCAAAACTCATTCAAGCCAACTCAAACTTGGTTGATTTCTTTATAAATCAATCAGTCATTTATTTATGTTCACAAATATAAATGAAGTCCAAGTTTAAACCGAATCAAAATAAGTCAAACCAAATCAAATTCCCAATCTTAGCCCTTTTAGCCAAATTCTTGAACTTGGCTAAATGATACCCAAACTAATTCAAAACTCATGGATTCCTTCATGGTTCAATCATTCCTATAATCATTGACCCAAATATAAATATAAAAAACCATTATCAAACTAAATCTAAGCTAACTCAAATCAACCCTAGTCTAACCCAAGTCAACTCTTTTGGATTGAAATTATCATATGAACCAAAACCCATTTGGCTCTAAACCAATTGCAATTGCATTTATATTTCAATCTTAGGCTCATGTGTGAGTTCAACTAAACTTGAATCACATCATGATCAAGCTAATTGACCCATTTAGGCTCACTTGACCCAAAGTGGCCTAAAAGACCCTTTTGAGCCAAATTATAATCCAACCCAAATTGGATTAAACTAAACCCATCCAAACCTCACAACATAACCAACAATCACCCTAGGGTGATCAATTGCCTTAAGTTGGGCCAAACCAAGTCAAACCTAGCCTTTGATCAAGTTAACATTTTGCCCAAATGAAAACCCAAATGAGCCAAAATCCATCATACACTCAATTGATTGAAACATTTGATTCAAACCCACTCATGGTCAATGATTGAACATGACCAAACCCTCACTTAAGCCAAACCTAGCTTAATTGGCCATTTGACCCAAGTTGACCCAAATTAGCCTAAAAAGCTAAAATGGGTCAAATCATGATTTGATTCAAATTGATAAACCAATGGCTCAAGTTCATCCCAAATTGATTATTTGACTTGGTCAAAGACATATTGAATTTGCCAATTCAATTACAACTTACCTAATTTGACTTAAATGGTCAACCCAAAAACTAAATTAATCCCAAATTTCAACAAACCAAAAGCCTACCAATCATTCCACTCCAATTGGACTTGACTCAACACCCTTGGGACCTAATTTGGTCCAAATTGTCAACTTGACCCAATTTTGACCTAAATATGAACCCAAATCAAACCATACAACCAACTTAAAGTAAACTTGAACCAAACCAAATCAAACCCATAGCCAAATAACTATTTTGCCCAATCTTGACCCATTTTGTCCACTTGTCACTTTACCCTCAACCATGACCAAATAGGTCCATGAGGTAAAATCATATCAAACCTCCAACAATAAAATTTGGGAACACCACTTTGACCATTCCAAAAACCAAACAAACCACAAAGCATATTTTGACCTCAACATCCAAGGAAAGAATGAGGGGTATAGATTTTTCTCTAGAATTGTCACAATAGGCCACCACATTATTTAATGACACATATGTGAAATAAACATATTATCTTGAAAGATAAACATGCTCTTTTGTAATGGATTGAAAGAAAGATAATGACTCTTGTAATACTAAATTCTCCATGAAAGAATGAAATGAACAAAGTTTATTTTTCTTGGTTCCTTATAAAGGTAAAATTAAATCTTAGGAAGTACCTAAGAATACTCTTGATTAAAGAAATAAGTGATTATTCCTAAAGACTACTAAGGTAGCTCTCAAAGGATTGATTATTAAAAATTCAATTGAGAGTGGTCCAAATTGGAGAGAGTTATTCTCAAGAGTCAATTGGGAAAGAGTAGAAAATCTCAATTAATACTGCGATACCCAACAATCATTTCAACTATCCTATGACCGGGCTTTAAATTTGAGATTTAATTTCATATTTTAAGTTATCATTTTCTTAAAAATCTCGGGCTTAGATTCTAGCAACACAAGACTACAGAAATGCCTAGGGTTGAAGACTTATTCCTAAAAAGGATGCTTCAGAATCTAGTCTACAGGCGCTTCTGACATATGTCAGATTCTCAACCTTGTTCTATCCTTGGGAATCATTGGCCATTCTCCTCACCTGTGGGAACTAGCCTATCCCTGACTCTTCCAAATTTACAACCTTCTTAGAGAAGGCTGCCAGCTAACACCACCTAAGAACATTTTAAAACTATGAGGCTAATTCATATGAATGCTGTATGGCTAGGCTGTTATATTCTTAAGGATGGAGTCTATGAACCTAGACTCACTCCCTAACTCCTAGGATCATGTAGAACATGAGGATGCATTTAAATAATGCATATTTTTTAAATTTTATGAATTTTGACTCAGGATTCATTTAGGTCATAGGAATGTAGTTTATGCCTAATGCATGTAAAAAAAAGGTTATGGGCCAAATCAGAATAGAAGAATGTGTGCTTCCATCATAGGCTCTCAAAGGTCAAGCCCAAGTTTTTTGGCAAAGATGGAAGCCCTTCCTTAATCAAAAGTGAAATAATATGATTTATGCATGATTTTCAACATCCAACTAAGGGGTTGCTACATATTTTATTTTGCTTTAATACCTAAGCTTACATATAAAGATTGTGGGTTGTATTTATTTTTATGTTTTGATTGATTTAGTTGGGTAGAAAATTTAGTTTATCTAATGAGCCTACGTCCAGGCATTCATCACAACACAAATATAGCACAAAAAGAAACCTAGGAAAATCATGCTATTTCTATTGCACACCCAAAATAAATCAAGCCAAATTGAATTAATGAGAAAGGCCAATGTAGTCTCTACGTACACACCATGGAAGAAAAAAAAGGGTAGCTGCTCGCTTCTTCTAACCCCTAGAACTACAAGTTTAGATCAATGGGTCTTCTTTCCAGGAAAGTGTCATTCTTCAGGGACATTCATCGGGCTCCATAGGGGACCACCGCACCATCTCCTGGTTGGGTCAGCTCTTGCTAATCCTAGACCCCAATGATCCTAACCTAATTCTAAGCTTAAATTTACATTTAAAATTCAAAATAAATCCTAAGCCCTGCAAAACAGATGTTAGTAAATACAAATAGCACACAACATTTATATTCCACAAACATATGAGCATAACTTTATTTGCTTACCAAGCCCACCTATCCTATGGACTATGTTAAAAGATTTATTTTTCATAAATTCCTCATTGAAATACCTTTTCAATGAGGGTTTATACATAATTTTTGGTTACCTTGTGATTTAATTAAGTTTAGGTTATTTAATTAAATTATTTAATTTATTTAATTGACTAATTAGGTCAATTTAAGGATTTTTAGGTTTAATTGAGTTTAAGTGATATTTTAATGTTCACTGAAGTTCATTACAGTGATTTAAGATTGTTAGATTAAAATTCCCTAATTATTTCATTCAGGATTAATTAATTTAATTAATTTGTTGGTTAAACATATGAAATTTTAATTTCCATTAAATTCAGTGAATTAAATCTTGAAAAATTTACCTAAAGTGTGTTTCATGCTTAATTTTATTTTCCCAAAGTTTCAAATTAATTGGATTATTAATTTAAGAGTAATTAGGGTTTATGCCTCAATTTTGGATTACCTAAAGTGTGTTTCATCCAGAGATTGTCTTCTTCCTAAATGGCTAAACACATCATCCTGATAGTTTTCCCTCAATTGGTGGTGATTGATGATGGATTATGCCTCAATTTTGATCCTGAAATGATTAGTGATCGAATTGGGATCAATCTATACGGTTGGATCCACTTGGCATTCTAACTTATTTCAAAAAGGTCCAAGCTGAAAAGCTCTAAAGGAAATTGAAGGTACGTTAATGGCGAACCTTAATTCTGATGATCTCTGACAACGAGGTCGGTGCCATTAGCTTTGGATCAATGCAACGAGCTCATGGATGGAGTTTGGTCGCTTGTTTCCACGTGGTTTGGCCCCTTGACCGAGCTTTCTAGCCTAGCCATCAGCCTTGATGGTTCTTGGTCTTCTCGACACCAAATGAATCAAATGAGGGCTCAATTTGGATTGCCTTGAGCCTTATAATGTGTGTGTGAGGTGAAATCCACTCCTTGGATTTCACCATTAAAGGGTGTTGAGTACTATTCATCTTCTTATGACTAACCAAGGAGAGGTGTTGAGCATATTGTCTAGCTCTAAATAATATTTTGGAGTGAATTGGGAGAGGAGTTCAGCTTCCCTTCCTTAGTGTTCCCCCTTGGCCGAAAGCTTCCCTTCTCTTCCTCTTCTTCCCTTTTCTTTCTTCCCTTAGTTGGCTAGGATCATGGCAAACTCTTGGAGGTTTGCTTCCTTGCCTTAATTGCCTCCTCTTACATTGAAGGCAACCATCCTCTTGGGAGGTGGCTTTTATTTTCTTTCTCATGGGAAGAGAGGGAGTGGGTGAGGTGTTCTTTCATGGGAAGAGAAAAGTTTTGATTTTTCTTCTTCATTTGAATTTTTTGATGGATTATGGCATCATCACATAGCCCTAGACTAATGTATACTGCCCATTTTAAGTTTATGTTGGAGTACATTTAATTTGGGTTGGAGTTTGAGTCCAAATCAAGTACATTGATCTTAGCTTGATCCAATTCAAAATCAGCTCAAGGGTATTTTTAAAATTAATGTATTTTGACTTCTAATCATCTTGGACTGATGATTATTAATTATTGATTTGATTAATTGATTTTGAATTTGGATGCTTGTGTTGATCCTACTTAAGCCAAATAGGTTAGATCCAGTGAATTCTAGGTCACCATAGTTCCTAAATATTGAATTAAGAAAATCTTATTTGAGATTAGGGTTGCATAATTGCTAAATTAACCTCATCCAAAATTGAGGTCAACAATTAGACCCCCAATATGTGTAGTGGATCAGCCAAAATACACTGCACATATTGTTGTTGATCAGATTGATCAACATACAAGCATAAACTTGGGGTTCCAATTCATGATTTTGATTTTTTTATTTGAATTTATGTTTAGGTTTTAATTGTGAAAGATAGGTATGTGTATACCTATCTTTTCTTTGGAGGTGTGATTCATTCCTAGAACCTTATCTTCATTAAGTTCTAGGATGAATAGGAATGCCATTAGGGATGGAACCAAAGAATGACTAATTCCCAATGCAATTACTATGCTCAAAGAAGATGCCTTCAAGGGACTTACTCTTAATTGAGAATGCATGAATATCGAGCAATTAGATATAACAACACGTAATTCAGAGTTGAAATACACTTGATGGCACAAAAAATTAATCAAAATGACCTTCGATCGATGAACGAACTCCACCATTACATTTAAAATGTCAAAATTGAAATATTCATTTTTCATAATTCAATGGTCGACTGATCAAGGAGGGCCGCCGATGCCGACACACATAGAGGTCGAAAGCAACGATCATGCCCAAATGACCTCCATTCATGAAATTGATTGCACCATTCATGTCAAAATGCTAAAACCTATTAAATAAGACTGTTTGTGGTTTATTTGGATGAGTTTACATTAATATCGAGCGAGTAGAAGCAATGACGTGCAAATTTAAACTGAAATTGACCCCGATTTGACATCGACTTGAACCAAACGGCCTCCGATTGTGAAACAGACTATATCGTTGCATCCAAAATATCAGAGTAATATAAAATCATCATATATATTGTCAAAGTGATGATGTTGGCATGAAAATCCAAATTAGGGCAAATAAAATAATTAAAAAATAAATCCTATAAAACCCCCTCTTATTCCCTAACCCTTACCTCTATTCTCCCGATCCCCCTCCACTCAAGACCTCACATCTCAATCAGTGAACCTCGACATCCCTTTTGCATGTGATGAAGTCAAATCTTACCAAATTCTCTCATCGCTGACTTTATAGTCACACTCAGCCTCCTTAACTCACAAAACCCCATCTACCGCTAGTCTAACTGGGAGGAATGTGCGTTGGGGAACACTACATTCTTATCATAACTACCCTTTTTTTTCTTTTTTCTTTAATGGTGGCTCCTTCTCCTAAATCTAAAGAACTATTCTTTTGGTTGACTACGGAGCTGTCTAATTTATTTTTTGAGAGCTTCCAGAGCAACGAGTATTCATCCGACGGTGGTTAGAGAAAATTTGTGTTTTTCTCAAATTTCTTGTGAACATTGAGAATTTGAAGTGAGAGAAGATTAATTTCTTGTTTTCTTTGATGGATCTCCACTAGTTGAGGTCAATTGTTCAAAGTTAAATCAAGAGATGACTATGGGAAAGATGGCACAAAAAAGGCCCTCCACCCCTGAATAGGGCCATGCAAGCTGGGTACGGAGTTTCATTCCCATATTTGAGTTTAGCCAGAGCTACAACCTTCACAAATTACTTGAGGATAGAAAATGCAGGAGTGCAAGATATCCTGGAACTAGCTTCTTGAACAACAGCCTATTGTAGGATGCTTGGGATGGAAAATATGAACATGATGCAAATGTTTATTGTTGTGACAATACGAGTACTTTCTTGTTTTCCAAGTATCAAAGCACTTATAGAGGAAGAAATGTCCTGAGGGAAAAAAACCTCAAAAGATTCTAACGGCTACATCAAATCAAATAAAAAGATGACAAAAAGCCACAAAAGTGACTATGATCCTCATATCAATAACTTAATAGACTCCTCTTATATAGTCTTAGAAGTTCAAATGAGAGCAAGTTGAAGGTTCCAATCTCATATTTGATTTGGTCGCATTGATGATAGAGTTCTATTATGTAAGCCAATGTTCAAATATGTGTGAAGAAATTGAGAAACTCCATGCTTTAGGAAGCACTGGTTTTTGAAGCTAAATCCTTCCTAAGTCAGAAGATTGATGACACAAAGAGACTAGTTGGAAATGGGGTTATACATGCCTAAGAGTTTATGGATGCATAGATATTAAATTCAAATAAGGAGTTGTTTCCAAAGCTTGTTCAAGATCCAACTCACTTGTGTTCACCATATTCAAGAGCTTCAAACCATAAGTTGAGACTTTTCTAAACCGCAAGCTCATCGCTTGGAAGGAAGTGGTCATTTGGAGAAAGAACTTAAGGATCGATCAAAATGGGGAAATATGTATTTGGTTATTGGTGTATAAGTACTCCATATTTTTCTTAGCATGACAGAGAAATCTATACTTGTTTGCATGTGTATAAGTACATATATACACCTTTCTTCGTGTGGCAGGAAAATCTATTTCAGCAGGTATAAAGCCCCATATATGCCTTTCTTAGCATGATGGAAAAGTATATTTAGGTCATGGTTTATACCACACATACACACTTTTCTTGGCATGGTGGGCAAGCCTAGTATACCAGAAGTAGCCTCCTATACGGGGACAACACTGGGATGTTAAAACTCGCCAAACTTCACACGATGAAAAGGTGCCTTGATAATAAACTATGCTGCAATATAAAATTATTATCTAAACTATGCAAGTATATAAGTACCCATACATGCCTTTCTTAGCATGATAGGAAAATCTATTTCAGCAGGTTCTTTAGAGCCCCATACATGCCTTTCTTGGCATGGTGGGAAGGCACATTTTGGCCGTGATTTATACCACCCATACACACCTTTCTTGGCATGGTGGGCAGGCCTAGCATACCCAAAGTAGTCCCCTACATAGGGACGACATCGGGATGCAACTAAAATACTGCCAAAGTTTCACACTGACATGAGGCATAAACTGCTTAATAAAAATTCAACAATAAAGCTAAAATTAATGTTTTAACTTGACATTGCAAGTATATAAGTACATGTACACGCCTTTCTTGGTGTGACAGGAAAATATGTGCTTCATACATGTCTTTCTTAACATGATGGGATAATAGATTCAGCCGTGGTGTTTACACCACCCATACATGCATTTAGCATGGTGCCTAGTATTGTAGCCCTATGTGGGACGACGTTGGGAGGTCGCCAAAATGTCAAAATTTTATCTAAAAATTTATACTTGCAATGAAATTCAGTTAAAATAAGTAATATTATACAAATCTCTTAACTGTAAATTAATGATGAATCAAATACACACGCATGGTCTCCACACTATGCTGAATACTTAAACTTAATGTATGAGGATGGGCGCGGGTTGATTCTTGGGTCTTAGATTGGGTTAACAAAACCTAAAAAATCTAATGATGTTATTATAATATCTTTGACCGAATAAAACATCTGAGAAGCTAATCCTGTCATATGATAGTATATATGATCTTCTATTATTAAATTAATAGAGTCGATAATTTCTAAAATAAAAAAATAATAAACTACCCCGATGATGGTTGTGTTAAATGAAAATTTTAACTGGAGGGGATACTTCCATAAAAATATGATTACAATGAATATCAATATAAATGCAAAATTTAAAATATCATTAAGCTATAAATGATTAAATGAAATTCAATCTATAAAATAAACTTAAAGCTAAAATTCAATCATCCTTCCGCAATTGTTTGTTAAATGAGAAAAATTAAGAAAACTATAACTCACAAAGGAGCTAAAGTCAAATCAAGTACACAACTATGTTTACTCTCAAATAATCTCATGTCAGAAAGGACATGACCCATGTCCGATCGTTTGAGACTCCACATGATGCGCTACTAGAGTCCTCGACGGGTGGTTGTTGCCAAATGACACCATTATATTACGATCATGACTATAGCGTATGCTCCTAATGGATCAGATTTGAGTTGTGAACCATAGGGTGCACTTGATAAGGCAAAAAAGCCCTCTGTCGCCTAAAGTAGACTTAAGCATGTCTCCTTAGACAAACACCACCATAGGTCTACAATGATTTGTTGGACTACTTAGCCCATGTGTGTTGTAAGGATCTCTTAGGTTGGGTTGACTACCTTCTCTAACTAAGTAGACTACTAATTACCACGACCCAAGATAAAACCATGAGATCTAGATCGGTGTATCATCGCCCCCCCCAACCATCCACTTTAAGTTAAATATAATGAATTTCATAAATCTAAATTCTAAAACTCCACATTTATTATATGTATGCATTTTACCCAACAACTAGCCTTAATCGAAAGTTCTCTCTTAACACTGAGAGGGGTAATTAACTATAGGTGCTTATGCCTATAGGAAACTTGGAACTAGATCTAAAGTTCTTACAAAATGAGGGTGAAATCTCTAGGTAGTGTCTTATCTACTATTCCATCTGCCTCCTGAAAATTACACTGACACTTTAAATCACTCTCTTCATTGAGAAGTCGGCAAAATTTTTTGGAGTCCACAATATTCATAATATTTCATTAAACATATAACTAATAATGCAAAATTGTAGATGGAATAGATAGAGATGTTGGAAAAGTCTCTTGTATGGAAAGAGTACTAATGGGTGATTTACTAATGAGAGCTTGAAGAGTGTTCTATGGCTAATTTATTAATAAATAAAACTTAAAGGAGAGATTAGGTGTATGAAGTATGTGAGAATGAGCTTATATTGAGGTGTTAGTAAGATGTCTTGTCTAATGGAGGAAATTAATAATACTTAATAATTGTCAAATAATATCTATTCGATTCCATGATACAATGTTATATTTTGCTTGTTGTTGATGTTGGGGATAAGTGAAAGCATCGATGTCAAATATCTTGTAGGATGATTTGCTATGAATTATTGTTGTGTATGCTAATGAGGTTTTTGGGAAAACCAATGTGTAATATTAGAAGTTAGATCAATACCAACAAGTATATATCATATGATCGATTGAATTTTATATCCCTATTTGTGTTGAAAATAAGACCACTTTTGGCTAGAATTAACAAAGGGACACTTTTAGTTGATTAGAACTCTAATTGATAGAAGTTGTGAGATCAAGATGGGATTCAATATGTAGGGGTAAGTTTAGATTGCTCAATTACAACATTAATTTCTTCAATATAAAGGAGGAGGTAAAGGCCATGAAGACTATAAGGAAGTAAATTGGTCCAAATGCCATTTTTGAAAGCATAGTTGTAAGGGTGCGTGGCTAAGAATATGTAGAATTATATTTTTATGGCTTATATATGATTCAACATACCCTATTTGTCAATTAGAGGTTTGATTTCTGAATGATATTATATCAATGCCTACTTTTTTTAATAGGAGAAATGAATAATTTATTTTTAAGTTGAATGATTCGACAAATTAAGATGATTGGAGATGACCCTCCATGATATGCCAAAAAAAAGAGTCATGCATATAAATATGACTAGCATAAAGAATCACTGGGAATGTGATCCTTAAGCCCAAATGCCTCCAATAACGTGCACTTACACTAAGCTCATCACACTCATGGGATGGCTATTGGCTAAGCATCGCTCATCTAATTATAAGAAGCTCAATAGCAATATTTTTGCTTTTGGAATGTGTTGCAATATGGATATAATATAGTAAATGTACGAATAATAAAGCCACATAATTATGGCCCAAATGATATCAGCCCAGTGCAACTTATCCACCACTAATCCCCGTTAATCTCATATTGGCCCAACCGGCCCAAGACGACCGACATAACCACTAAATTATGAGTCATATCGGGGCCAAAGTGATCAATATAATCACTTCATTATGGCTCAAAGCAACCTATCAATCTATCATATTCTATTAATTTTAAACTGGAACAAATAATTATTAGATGATGGAAATTGTAATAGATAATGAATGGTGTTACAACCTATTGTGGTGATCTCTACTCCCATTTAAATGATCATATATATATATATATATAAGAAAATCATTTTCATTTAATTCATATAAGAATTGTTATTTGAGCTTCAAATGAATTGAGTGTTCAACAAACTACTCGTGGCTCAACTTGATTTAAACTCATTCATGATCATTTGATTAACTAATTAAACAAGCTTAAACACTTCTAAATACTTGAGTGCTAAATGAACAAGATTGAGTAGCTTGTCATTTGTTTCATTTATGTTTATGAACATTATCATTTAAAGCTCATGAACAAGTTTGTTAAGGAGCTCAATTATAGCTCAATTATAGCTTGATTAAGGTGTGTTTGTGAATAATGTTGTTTAAATTTTTATTTTTTTAAGCTTAATAAGCTTTAATTAATACAGTTCATGTGTATTTCTCAACATGTTGCTTGCAAACAAGCTTGATTAAGGCTTGATTAAAGCTCATTTATTTCATTAAATGAGGTACTCTTTAACAGGCTCTATAATTCAATTTGAATTGATTTCATGAACAAACTCAAATCAAGCTTGAGCTAGATAATAGTAAACAAGTTCAAGCTTAAAAACCATCCTAAAAGCTTGAATTGAGCTCAAGCTCACAATAAAAAACAAGATTCAACTCAAAACATGCATGCTCACCACCTTTCATTTGTAACCCTAATTATTATGGTAGAAAGAATTCTAAATGTTATGTTAAAAAAAATTCAATTAATATCATTAAAAATTTTTAATTTTTTAAAGGATCAATGATAAATTTATAAAATATATGATTTAAATTTATATTTAAATAAAAAATAAATTTTCCCCTCCCACACACCACTTGCTAATTTGGTGATCTAATTTTTTTATTTAAATTTTTTAGGTTTTTTGATTAATTAAAATTTTAGTGATTTATTTTGAGAATAGCATTCTTGGTGTATGCTTTTTGCTGATGACATTGTTCTTGTGATAAGACTAGAGAGGGAGTCCAAGAGAAACTTGAATTATGGAGGTCAACATTAGAGTCTAAAGGTTTTCGTTTAAGTAGATCTAAAACTGAATATATGGAGTGTAATTTTAGTTGTAGAAGTTCTAGTGGTAGTGTTGTGACATTAGGTGAACAAGTCATTAATAAGAGTGAGCGATTAAGATATTTAGGCTCTATTGTTCAAAATGATGGTGAAATAGATGGAGATGTTATTAGTAGAATTCAAGTTGTATGGTTGAAGTGGAGGAATGCATCCGGCACAGTGTGATAGAAAAGTTCGACTTAAACTTAAGGGAAAATTTCATAAGATGGTGGTAAGACCGCAAATGACTTATGGTGTAGAATGTTGGCCAATAAAAGAGAGAAGCATAAGACTAAGTTAAGTGTTACGAGATGAGGATGCTCGTGGATGAGTGGCTTTACTCTTAGAGATAAAATGCAAAATAAGTATGTTGGGAAAAAGTTGGAGTAGCTCGATGGTGATAAGATTAAAGAGAGTCGCCTTAGATGGTTTGGCCACATAAAGCGTAACGTCCATGACCGGTTAGGAGAGTAGATGCATTAGATTTGCCTTATGTTAAGAAAGGTAGAGGTAGACCTAAAAGACTTTGTTAAGATGTATAAAAATGACCTTAGTATACTTGAATTAAATGAGAATTTGGCACATAATAGGACACAATGGAGATGAAGTCAATTCACTTAGTGGGACAAAGGCTTATTTTTGTTGTTGTTGTTGTTGTATTCTCCCGATGAAAGCACAATTTTCCTCCTCTATCATTTATCAATAAAAAGAATTTGGAAATACACTATATTAATTCAAATAACATTTATTTTTAATATTAAAAAATCAATTATAGATTAATAAATATATGGACTCAAATAAGGGCACAAGACCAGTTTCAATTTAAATTATATACCAAAAAAAAACTAATAAATATTTAGTTTAAAGAAGACTATGCGTTAGACTCAATTTTTTGGAAGTAGATAAAATGCCGCTTGAGCAAGAGATATTTAGCAACAATGTGGTAACATTAATACACTCTATTGTTTAAAAAAGAATTGATAAAAAATTATAAATACCAAATATTTTAAGATAACAAAGATAATGTACTCTTATACTCGTTTGGGTTTAGTTAATCAACCTGTTACTTAATAATGAGCATTTGATTCAGGTTCAAAAATTGCTAATCTAGAATTGGCTTGAACTACCTAGAAATTAGAAGTATCATGTTTTTAAAGTGGTTTAAGCCCAAGTTACCTTGAACTAAACTTAGAGCTTAGATCGCTACACCTTGTAGTAAGTTTAGTTATTATAATTACTTCTAATGTTAAAACCCTAGAGCTTGGAGTATTATGAGAAGTGAGGCCAAGAAGGTGAGAGAATATAAAGAAAAGAAAGAGAGAAAAACTATTAAGATTTTATTAATGAAAAATCTCGTTGACACAATGATATTAAGGTGTTCTTTTAATGAAACAAACAGTAGTTTTAAGTTCAAGCTTTTATATATATAATATATATATATATATATATATATATATATATAAGCTATATATATATATATATATATATTAATAGATTGTCATATTTAAATTGCCTTCAACTATGATCATTTTAAGACTTTATAACCATTCATTTCATATTGATAATATATAGTTCAATGTTATAAACCATTTCAACTAAAGTACTATCATTCTATGGAGTTAGTGATTCTTCAATGACAATAAATTTAGATTTATATGGATTTCCATAGTTAAACATAGATTGAAAATTTATTTCTTTTGAATACAACAATAATAAATACAAATCTTATTATATTAATGAGTGTTGTATATCACAATAGAAATAAACCTTATTCAAGCAAAGCTCCTCTAACTCATTATGAGCTAAAATATATAAAATTAAAATTCTTTGAATATTAGATATGTCAATAGTGGAAGATGCAAATAATATAATATCTTTAAAAGAATTTTAATAACATTTATCTTTATAAAATCTAACATTCAGTTTAGCTAAAATAATAAATGGTAGACATTTGCTAAAAAGAAAAAAAATTAATCTCCTTAATATTCATTTTGCCTTACTAGGTTATTAGTTGATTAAAACTCCTAAAAGGTTTCATTTTGAGAACAACTTTAATTTAATACTTATTTAAATTCTCATATGATAAGTAATAAATCCCAATAAATTTCTAGATAAAACTTTAGAAACTCTTTTGAATGGATTCATCTTTGATCCACAGTTTTTGTTTATTAAATGATATTATATAGTTTAGCTTCATAAATATTGACACCTTTACTTCTAACAATGATATCAATGATATAGAATTGTACTTAATGATATAGAAACTCATAAAAACTATAGCCATCGACAATGATTTATTATGCTAGCATTTTCTTATTCTAAAATGTTCAACCATACATATGCTTGTGTAATCACCATAAAATAGTTATTATTCAAGATGGTGTTAGAGGTGTGAGAAAAATGCAAGGAAAATTATTTTCATAATCATGGTGCTTCTTGGCCCAAAGGAAGAGCATGACTATATGAAATCCCTATTGGATAAATTCTATAACTAAAATTTGATAGATTATAGGTTGATTTCTTTGTAATTTTTGTGAGAAAAAGAACACGCCAAAAATTATGAGATGGGAGAAAAGATGCATAGAACATTCTCTTATAATATGAGTCTTTTGTCCCTCTTTATTTTTGCATCATTTCCCTCCTTTGCTGAAGAAGAAATGAGCTTATATAAGAACTTAAAGGTGCCTATGATTGGTCGGTTAAAAGTGGTTAGTGCTTTTAATAATATGTGGAGTATGTGTTCTTAAAAGGTGTTGAGAAGATTATTGTAGAATAATAAGGATTAATGATTTAATGAGCTATTGGCATGATATATAATAGGGAATGATTTATATGCTAGGTGGCTAGAGTAGTATTCCCTTCAAGAAAAAGTCAACAGAGGCACCAATAAGGATTTTCTAACACTTTAGAAGGTTACATAAGGTTGATAGTTGCTAATACAGTGCATACATCAGAATTAGGATAAAGGAGTTGAGGGCTTCGACTGATCTTACTAGGATAATGAACCAATAGGTAAAGTATTTATAATTATTAAGTAGTTGTTTCTCTATTAGGCAATTCTATGATAGATGGCTCTTTGGTAAAGATTAGAATGAGATTTAAGCACTAAAGTCTTTAAATGGTAAGTCAGGTCATATCATCAAGAACATATAAAGTTTTCTCAAGAATAAGCATGAAGGCATGCTGATGCCAACTTTAGAGTTACCAATAATAAGTAATGATATAATGACCTACCTATCTAAATTCATGTGTCTATATTATTCATTGATATTAATTCTTGGCACTAAATTTGGTAAACAAAATTAGGAGTACTTTTTGAAGTGATTGAGCACGATATTGAGGTATGATATACTCATAAAAGATAGAGATATCACCTTTCAATGGACCTAATTACCTAATAAGGACTCCTAAGGCATGACAAGTATTCAAATATACTAGAGATTTTTTTCCTGCTTTACATGGATGAATAAAGCAGGGTTTATATTAAATTAGGTTCCAAAGTTTTCTATGGAGGTAAGCCTCCGTAGTTAATTACTTCATAAGGAAGGTGAATTCCTAAGGAATACTCTCGATTAAAGTAGAAAATTATTATCTCCAAAGATTTTAAGGCTAGACTATCAATAAATTGGTTATATTAAAAAATCAATTGAGAAAGTTCAAGGAGAAGACTTATGTTTGGAAGCTAAAGGAGATGAGTAGGGAATACCCATGATACTAGGGAACCTAGCAAGCATTCCAACCTATCATATGATTGGGCTTTATATATTTAAAAGTGATGGGATTTTATATGTTTTGAGTTAAAATTTTATTAGATTATTAGGGTTTATAATCCAACAACGTAAGATTGTGGAAATACCTAAGATGTGAGGATTTAAGCTTGTAGTCTGAAGGAAATAACAACCTCAGATCCTAAATCTATGGAGCTTTAGCAAGAGCTAAAGCATGACCTAAATCTAAGCAAAACATGGACATAATGGTTTACCTCCACAAGAGAGAGTAAACCGTCCGACTGCTGGACTTATATTTGCATGAAGTGGCAGCTAACTCCTCCTAAGCTTTAAATCCATGTGGTTTAGTTATATGAAATTACAAGATACTTGAGTTATTATTAATTTAGAAAGAGACTAAAGTCTTTAAACCCACTCCTAAAGAGATTAGAGCATGAGTGGTATGAGTAATACCTTTATATACAAATGAAAATCTTTTCAAATTATATTTGATTTTTGACACTTCACTTGGATAAAGGCTTTATGATTTTTATATGCCTAAATGCATGATGAAATGAGTCATGGGCTAAATCAAAAGAGAAGAAGGTGAAGCTCTGTTAGTAGGAGTTGCTCTCACAATTCAAGTGGTCCCTATGCATGTAAGGGCGGAGGCCCTCATATTACAAGAGTGATATAAGATGATGCATGATGTGAAACATACAACATTCAGATAAGAGGTTGCTAAATCTTTTAATTATCTTATTTAATGCCTAGGCTTTAGTATGAGGTTATGAGTTATTTAGTTTTAAATTGTGAGTGATTAGTTGGGGTAGAAAATTTATTTTATCTTAAGAGCCTAATCCCATCCAGGCCACACATTAAGGTATCAAACATATAAGAAACTAAAAAATGGCATGTTGTTTATAGTGCGTAATTTAAACATAACATTAATCAATTTTATAAAACTAACGCAAAATAATAAGAGGTCAGTGCGGTCGGGTGCCGCCGTACAACCCAAAAAGAGAAAAAATGGGTAGTCGAGCTCTACCTTTTTACAACCCAGAATTACAAAAGAATAATTACAATTACAATGAATGAATGTTATGGGGTGGGGGTCTTCATTCTTCATTCTTCATGTCTTCATCCTCATATCTCCATTTGATTTGATCTACTCCATTTCAAAGCCATTGCATAGCCTCCCAAGACAAAGCTTTCTAGCCCATGCTCATCCTTATCCCCACCATAACACTAATCATAATTTCTAATGCAAAAACTATATTAAAAGTAGAACTATACCTACAAAACAAGCGTTAGCTAAGCATGCATACATTCATAAGAAATTATATTTATAATTTGGACTTGGCACCCTGTGCATGGATAACCAAGCCCACTTGTCTTAGCTTGGATCATGCTTAGGGGTTTAAGTAAACTACAAAAGAGAGCATCTATATTTATTTTAAGCATCTCTTAAGCACAATCCCCTACAAAAAAATATGATTAGGCTAATATCGGCCTAAAATCTAGTCTACGTAACATGTACCCTAACATCCAGGCTAAAAAATATATCACAAAATAAAACATACATCACACGCCTAACATAAAACTAAAATTGGTGTCTTAGTTCTAATGTGTGTGTTAAGGCTTGTATGGTATGTCTTAACTAAACATTAATGTTATAATTTTCTAAGTGTGGAAGACTTTCATTTAATATAAAGGGTTGATTTCACTTGAAGTTATTTAATTAATTTTAGAATTTTAATTTATGTTTTTTTTCACATGATCATACTTAGTAACTAAGTATTATAAAGAGAAGGAAGAAGATTATTCCCTTTCATCCCTACCTTAAGTCACTTTCTAAAGCATGTTAAATTGATTCAGTTCTCTTTAGTGAATGACTTATTAAATGATTCAATTAATCCTAAGTTTAGGTTCACTTTAAATAATTCTATTTAACATGAAAGACATCTTAAGATTAATTCAATTGGATTACTAACAAATGACACATATCAAATCATTCCTTTCCATCACAAATATTATGCATATGATTTTAATCCTAATCATCCCTACACATGCAATACATTTTTGGCACACATATATGATGAATGTTTGTATGTATATATAGAATTTATATTCTTTTTATGTGATTGAATTATTTAGCCATATTAGTTTAAAGCATATCCAAATTATTAAACAAAAATACATAGGAATGAAATTAAATAATGTTATTATTAACCATGGAGGTGAGGTAATCAAATGATCTTCTTGGGGCTACTTAAATTCATCTAATGTCTAGACTATATGCCCTTTTGCATTCAAACATGTGTAAATTTTTATACGTAAATATGAGAAAGCAAGCTCCAAGTTACATGATTAATTTATCCAATGACTAAATAATTATGGATGCATGTATTTTAAGAAAAGGGGATTATCACCCTTTAATCAAATACTCACATATATGTATAAAAGACATAAAAAAGTACATGCCTTTGTTAAACAAGGAAGTGAGGTAATCAAATGACCTCCTTGAGGTTACGTGAAAATCTCGTATTCTTGGGATGTCTAGACTATATATTCATCTTTCTTGAATACATATGCATGTATTTATAATTAAGAAGATGAAAATCATGCAAAGATTATATTTTTTTGATGGAATTAGTTAGGTATATGATTTAAAGCTCTATCTAAATTCTTATGTTAAAGATACATAAGAATGAAATCAAATGAGTACGTGCCATTATTTAAATCAGGGTAGTGAGGTAATCAAATGACCTCCTTGGGGCTACTTAAAACCTCATATTCATTGGCTGTCCAGCTATATTCCCATTACATTCATACTTATGTAAATCAACATGTGAATAAAGGGATGAGACTTTAGTCCATACACTTAAAATATAATCACATACATCTCCTATGTATTTATAACTAGCATAACAACATATGTTATTTTTATTTATAAGCTTTTGAAAAATACATTTGGATTTAATAGCGATAATAGCCACACATATATTTAATAGAATCAACACATGCAAGCTTAACATAAAAGAAAATTTATTTGATGTAATAAATTTTGAAAAGATATGGATGTATGAATCACATGACATGCAATATTTAATATGATTGGAAAAAAATAACTAAACACAAACATATGATTTCATTCAATCAAATTAATTCCTAAGGACAATCATATCAAATAACATATTTAAAATAAATGAAAGTTCTCTATTCATCATTTTAATTTCATGTTCAATTTAACTTTAGGAATGTAAGAAGGAGTTTGCTAATCCTAACCATCCTCATACTTGTGAGTTAATTTAGTTTAATGAAATATGATTAAGTTGATTTTATGGATTGATTAAATTATAATATGCATTAAATCCATTACTTAAACTTTACCTATATTATCTTAAAGTAATTAACTAAATAATTATGAGCCAACATGATATGTAGATGAATTAAAAGTAAATTAGTAATGGTCCTAGGAAATGAAAGGGCCTAATGCAATTAGCTCACAATTATTGGTTAATTAAATTAAGAAAGTTGATTGATTACTTTTATGATCTCCCAACACATATGGGTAAATCATACTGTTAACTTTCTTTAGGCTATTAAACACCTAAAGACCTACCCATGATTTAATTAATTAAGATTATATATGATTTATATTTTTAATTTAACTAGTTAAGTAATTAATCCTTAATTAATCTTTCTTAAAAAGTGAAAGGAGCTTAGGAAAAAGGATTAGGAAAGAGGTCCGAACCCAATTCCCCTTACCCATTCACTGTTAAGCAATGATTAATTAACCAAATTAATTAATTAGTTATTATTCATATGATTAATTAACCCTTAATTATGTTAAGAAAGTAATTAAGGCTTAATTAGCTAATTTTCCTAATCAATTAACCAATAAGTCCCAAGAAAATTGGGGGAGGCAGAGGTCATCCCCTTAAATAATCTCAAAAGTTTAGGGAGTAATTAAAGTAATTAATTTTTAAACTAAACCTTAATTAAGCTTTAATTACTATTCAAAATCAATTAGGGATATTTTAATAAATTTCTCTCTAAAATACCTTTAAACTAAGTAATTATTTATAATTTTTGGATTTTTCTATGATTTGTTATGATTTTATGAAGTTTCAGCCATTCATTTTAATTATTTAAGCCTAATCCTCTTGGCATCGCATGACGCATTGATGCGGTGTGCTTTTCACGTGGCACCACAGGATTGGCTATTAAAGCAGGTCCGAGTCGGTCGATCGATAGACACGCTGATCTCCGTTGTTCGTCGATCGAAAGCATTGATCCCGCGAATAAAGGATAAAATGGGATAAATCTAACAGATCTAATCATGGTTGTCGGTTTCGATCATGTGAAATGAGCAGCATGTGTTCTATCGCCTCGTGAGTGATGAAAGATGGAGGCCATCTGCCATTGCTCGCTTGATCCGAGCTCACCCGAGCTTGGATTCACTCTGAATGGTTTCCACACATTTGTGCAAAGGATCTAAAAGGATCTAATGACTATGATTGGTATACAAGCACATTTCCTTCAAAAAGATCCAAAAAATTTCAAGGAGTTTCGCTTTTAATGGCATTACCTCACTAGAGCTAAGACCGGCATTGCATGCTTGAGGTAGCGCCTAGTTAAGAGGAAGCCATGTTGAGCTACAATTGGGTTGATTGGGTGGTTCACTTAGAAGACCAAGATTCATCCTTGAAGCTCGATCTTGAAGTGGCGGCACCTCGTGGGTTTGAAGCTAGGGAAGATTCTTATACTTTCATGAGATGAGGATGGTGTGTGTAAGAGGAATTTTGTTTTGGTTGTTTGAGGGAGTTAGGATATTTCGAATGCACTCGGGATGGAGAAATCTGATGAGGGGAGGCTTTGGAAAGGCTTGGGAGCTCACTTGGGAGCTCAATTATCTTAGGAAGCTCTCACAAATGCATGAGTCATGTGGAGTATATCCATCATTTCCTTGTGATGGACATACGGATTGTCTCCCATTTTTGGTTGGCCACCATCGTGAGGGAGAGTTGTCTCTATCACCTCCAAGTGGCATGACTTGAGTGGAGGAAGGCTGGGGAGGTGGCTCAAGGCAGATGTGGTTTGGTTTGTATCCATTAGGTTCTCAGCTTGTGAAGGAGGTGAGTTAACTCACCTCCCTTTGGTCCATGGCAAGACTAACCCACTTAGGGTGGGCTAGGTGGTTAGGGCAGACCCCAAATTGGGTATATGGTGGCTGCCAAAGAAAAAGAGAGAGTGAACTTTGCAAAATTTCTAAAATCCCATGTGGGGAGGCAAATCCAATGGAGATTTGCCTTGGGTTTGAGTCCATTTTGGTTTGGGATGATTTTTAGCTGATCCTAATTGGGTTTATGTCAGGTTAGGTTATCTCTCAAGGTGTCATGGGTTGGTTTCAAGGGATTTGGCTCAATTTAGGCCAGATGGGTCACTTTGGGTCATGTTGGGTTAAGTTGATAAATTGGTCAAATTGTGTCAAACTAAGGTTTGGGTTAAGTTCAAATGATGATTTGAAGAGTTTTGGTTCAAGTGGTTTCAATCAATTTATTGTAGATTTGATTTTGGCTCATTTGAAATCAAATGGGTCAAATGAGTCAAGTTGACCAATTTGACCAAATTGGTTAAATTGACCAAGTTCAAGTTAAATTGGTTAATTGAAGATAATTGTAGGCTTTGGTTTGAATTTATTTGGATTTAATTTTGGCTTAGGCCAATTTGATCCTTTAGGTCTAATTGAGCTAAATTAGTCAAACTGGGCTCAATTATGGCTTTGGTCAAGTTCAATAATCAATTTGGAATGAAGTTGAGCCATTGATTGGGATCAATTTGGGTTGGATCATGATTTATCTTATTTTGGCCTTTTAGGTCAACTTCAGTCAAATGGCCATTTGGGTTTGGTTTGGCTCAATTGATGGTCAATTCATGTTCAATCATTGATCATGGGTTGGTGTGAAGCCATGGTTTCAATTGATTTGTTGTAATGTAGGTTTTGGCTAGTTTGGGTTAATGTGGGCTAAAGGGTTGACTTAGTCAAATGACCAAGTTGATTTGGTTTGACCCAATTTAAGACAATTGATCATCCTAAGGTGATCAATAGTCATGATATGAGGTTTTGATGGGCTCGGTACAATCCAATTTGGGTTGGATTGGAACTTGGTTCAAATGGGTTCTTTAGGCCACTTTGGGTCAAGTGAACCTAAATGGGTCAATTGGTTTGGTTTTGGTTTGATTAAGGTTTAGTTGAAGTTATATATGAGTTTAGGATTGAAATATACATGCAACTTCAATCAATTTGGGTTTCAATAGGTTTTGGTTCATTTGGAATTTTCAAGTCAAAAGGGCTAAGTTGGGCTTGACTTGGGTTGATTTTAATTTGGCTTGATGATTATATATTTTATTTATATTTGGATAGATGATTAAAGGAATGATTGATTGAATAGAAAATCTATTGATTTTGGCTTGATTTAGATGGGTTTGGTTTAAGTCCTAAGAAATGACTTAAAAGGTTTAGATTGCATTTTGATTTGATTTTGAATTTGGTTTTAGCTATTTGAATGTATGTTTGATTTATATTTGGGAACATAATTGAATATATAATTGATTTATGAGAAAATCAATTGAGTTTGAAGTTATTTGAAGGCAAATTTGGCTAAGCTCGTGAAGGTAGGTCCAAAGGGCTTAAGAGGGATTTGGAGCTTGGATTTGATATTGGGTTTGATTGTAGATTTAAAAATTTTGATTTTGAATATGAATTTGGGGTTTAGTTTGAGATGGAGAACAAAAATTGGGTTTAGGCTATAGGATGGACATGTCTCCCTAAGTCTCTAAGGCATAACCCACCCCTATGACTAACCCTTCTAAATCTCTAGGCTTATGTTAAGTGTTCACCTAATTACTAAAAGTGTCTTAAGACTAAGAAACTCTTAGTGTCTATAAGAGTCCTAAATCAATGTTGAGGAGATTGAGAGCTCACTTCAAAAGCGCCAACAAAAGGACCGTAATGGTGTGGTGTAACGGCACACCACACATGTATGGCGGAGATGATCAATAATGTCCATGGGATTACAAGTACGGAAATCTATATCTAAACTTCGAGATGTAGACACAATGATGATCTTAGAGCGGTGTGACTCAACTTATGTCAAGGGCAAGAGTTGGGTATATGATCCTTCCAGGAAGCGGTTCGAAACTATCCGGGATAAGGGTTTGAGTTTGATTATATATAATTTGTGGAAGGAAGATCTCAAGGGATTAGAATCTATGCTGGGGTGGGTGTATGAACCTCCCACTAGAGAAGCAAGTTTGGGTTATCTGTGGAGGGTTAGTTATATGAGTTTGATTTCATTAGATGTATCCGTTGGGGATAGGTGTTTGATTTAATTTATTTGAATTTGATTTATGCCTAATTTGGGGGGGTATCTACTAGGGATATAAGCTTCAATCCACTGGGGATCAAGACTAGATTTGATGGATGTAATTTGTGGTCCATATCCACTAGGATATAGGCCTGAGTCCACTGGGGATCAAGATCAAGTTTAATTTGTTTTAATTTTTGATGGTCCACTAGGGAGGCTGGATTTAAATCTAATTTGTTTATTTAATTTGTTTGTATATGATTTGGGGCTCCACTGGAGAGAATCGGGTTGGGTTTAATTTGATTTGAGTTTGAGGGTATATCTAGTGAAGATATGGGCTCAAATACTATTTGATGGATGTAATTTATGGACCTTGTACGATGGATCCAGTAAGAAGGGGCTATCGCTTGGTCTTGGTCTATCTTAAATTTACAAATCCAAAGGGATAGTTTATCGGCGAGGGCTAACCAATCTAATACCTTTTAGTGTGTAATGATGAAGAAAGCATAGTATACTTACATCATCCAAAGTAGAAGCAAGCGGGGGTGATCTATTGGTAGCATAATAAATCAAGCGAATAAGTGAACTGTTACATCAAGAGTAGTTAGGATTAATTTCATTTTATTTTGATGGACCCTATCTATAGATGACTCTAAGAAGGGGCTATATCAGCCTATCTCAAATTTATGAATTTAAAGAGATGGTCTCTGCCATGGGTAGAGCTAACCAACCTGAGGGCTGCCTTTTGGTGTGCAATGGTTGAGCTAGGAAGAAAATGTTGCAGACTTACATCTTCCAAAGCGAGAAGTAACCATTGGGGTGATCTATTGGTAGCACACCAAATCAAACCTGACCTAGAATGACTACTGAGTGAGTGTCACTGGGACTTATGTCAACTCAAGAGTAGTTAGGAGATTTCTATAAGGAGTTTTGTTGACACTACCATAAAGGTAGGATGCCTGCTTGGGAAAAGGTACTGTTGGGGATGTCCTCTTAATCCACAAGAGAAAATATATTTTATTTATATATTTGCATGGACCTTATTGGTGTATGAGGGACCACACTAAGAATGGGATATATTAGCCTTATTCTATCTTAGACTTATTGGACCAAGGGAGAATGCATATCAACAGATTCTCCAACCAGTGGTGGCTACCCAGGAAAGGGAGCTGTCAGTGTCGGTAGTGTCTAAATGGAGTTGTAAAAAGATGTGATCCAAATAGAGTGCCCATAGGGGTGGTGCCACTAGGGGCATTATCCTGAACCCTATAAAAGAAAGCCTATAGGTGTACGATGGATAACTCATGGAGAAGGTGTAGCAGACTTACATCTACCATGAATGGTGTATCCACCAGGTGGGTCACTGTTAGCATAGCGAGGACCAACTAAACTAAGGTGCCCATCGATGTGCGATGATCAATCTAAGAAAAATGCATGTAGATTTACATCTTCACAAACGAAAATGATTATCGGGATAGTCTATCATTGGCAAGACAGATGCTATCCTACCTAGGCCGACTACTAAGTGGGGAGTTCCATGTACAGACTGGACCCAGACTTGAAGTAGTCAGGAGGGAAGGAGCCTATGGGGGACTTACCCTAAGCCTCAAATATACTCAACCCAGTCAGTGCATGATGGCTAGTTCAAGAAGAAAGCATAACAGACTTATATCTTCTTAAACAAAGCTGACTTGAGATAGCTTAAATCCCGAAGGCTACCAAACTAACAGGTGCTCATCAATGTGCAATGGTCAAGTAAGGAAACTTAGTAGACTTACATCCTCCTAAATAAGGAACCACTGGGGTGACACACTAGCATGGTAGCATAGAGCAAACCCGAATGAGTGCCGCATTGATTGTTATCCCAACTTGAAGTAGCCCGAGGCAAATGATATGTGTTTATTTATGTGTTTGTGTGTAGTTCATGTTTATGTTATGCTGATGAAGGATAGGACGCTGCTCGGGTTCTTTACACTTATCCTAAACACATCATGGCAGATTCACAAATAAAGATGTTTTCAATAGGGAAGAGATGGAATGTGAGATGAAATTTTCATTAATAATAAAAATTTTCAAACTTGATTTTTGGATAATATTTCTTTAAGTAGAGCTTTATTGAAGCATCAGCTTATGATTTATGAGCTGATAAGATCTTCCTTGGTAGGCCTTCTCTATGGAAAAAAGGCCTTCCCAAGTGGGTTCAAACTTGCCTCCCATCTTACGATGACAACAATTGGTCTCCTTAGAACTAAAATAAGATCTACTACTTAAAAAGCTGTAGGACGGACCAACTTATTGTGAGCTTGATTCATTTTGGCTTTGTGCAACTCAAGGATCTGGCATTCCCATAGGTGTCTCTCCTCCAAACCTTCAAGCTCTTCTCACTTGGCATTCTATATTATGATCTTGCTACCCACAACTTGGCTATCCATAGTGATGAGAGTTAGACTTCTAATGGTAGAATGGCTTTGGACCCATACACTAAAGAAGATTGAGTTGGAGTTTTGTTTTGAAGCTTCAAGGCTTCTCAACTACTCATGCCACTATTGCTTATTATCATGGAGTGTATTCTTTAATATTTGGATGAGTTTTGTTGAAGGCTTTGCCAAGTCATTTGCCCTCAGGTAGTAGATGGTAGAATATCTCTAATATATGTTATATCTCCGAGTAAAGCTGTTGATCTTGGTGCTTTTGAATGCAATACCATTATAGGATATAATTCATCGAGGCATCCTAAACCTATATATGATATGATTCTTGAAAAAACACATCTTTGTGACCTCTCGGCGTAATCACCTTGCCCACTTGGAAAAGTAGTGTAGCTAGGAAGAAGCATGACCATTGAAGAAGGAGGATCCATCGGATCCACTATGTCACAACACTCAATGGCCATGAGGATAATGTGGGATGTAGAATGTTGAGTGGTTAGTGTAGGACTACATGTACCGATATTGGTGGCATCGCTACGCCCATGCAATCTGATTATCGACCATTAGTATTGTAGTCTCTTGACTTTCATCTTGGACGGATTGGTGCACTCCATATAATCTTGAGTGTACTCGTCATGATTTTATGAGTTTCATGTTTATCCAAAACAACGTAATAACATATGATCAAAGGACCAAGGTGCCATCCAGGAAAGTGCTCTCTGCTTCATTTGATGTGCTTGTGACTTCTCTTGAGTTAGTTTACCTATAATTAGGTAATCCATGAATGGTTACCTCTAATCTGATTCATCATCCTTTTTGGAAATAACAATCTCCCTTTCAAGAGAGTATTTTTCGATGAGCTCAGTATCAATAAGGGATAATACTCATCTATTTTGGACACTTATCGATATGAACTCATCTTCCAAACATGCCAACTCCTTGGAGAGCTTGGCTAAAGCATCTGCTATGACATTTTCTCCTCGATGAATCTTATATGAATTTTATGTAGATCTATACTCCAATTAAATAAAAATAAAAATTTTATATTTTTCTTTAAATTCAGCCCAATGATCTAACCCAAAATTCTCATGGTAAAACTAAAAAAAGCTTTCTTCATTTTCAAAAACAATCATATGAGTGAAAAATCAAAGAATTTGAGTTTCGATGAATTGCATCACTTCATCTTTCTATAGCATCGATCTTGTTCCAATCTTTGTTCTTATCCATATCCTTACCTTCTGCATGGCTTTAAGGCAACATTTCAATCCTATTTGTGGAGACACAATTTATTCTACAATTTGAGTTTAGAGTTCTTTGCATGCATGAGTTCAATTTGATTATTATTTATCCTTTTATGGGTTTATGGTTTGAAAGGTGTTGATGTACATACTCTATCCATGGTGCATGCAGACTTGTAAATGATAACCTTTGGGATTTGGGCCAACAACTCCATAGTGTACTTGTGGTGATAGAGCTTAGACTTTAAGACCTTGTAGGACACATCGATTTGGTTGATGAATAACTGAGAATCCCCAAGGATGTTAATGTTCTAGATGCCTAGAGTAACGGCTAACTCTAGATCGGCAATCAGAGCCTCATATTTGGCTTCATTGTTGATGCATAGATTAGATAGATGATATAAGAATCTCATCACATTGCGGTCTGGAGTTAGAAAAACTATTTCTACCACTACCTTTCCTAAGATAGTAGATCATGGTTCTTCTCCTCTTTGAAAGGAAGCTGCACCATCAAAGTATATCTCCTAGTGGGAATGCTAGTGTCCCCTAAGTTCATGATTTGTTCATCTGGAGGTCATCACTATATGGAGAATCGGTTGGAAGTGGGTGTCGGTAAGAAATCAAGTGCTTATCTCTTCATCACCTGAGGGTACAAAAGTAATGTCAAACTATGATAAAATCAAGGACCAACATACAACCACCATCAGGATTCGTGCATTTTCTTTCTCTTAGATTGGCTTGGGCCAACAAAGTGCTAAGGGAGTTGTCTAATGCAGCTAGTGTAGAGGATCAATGGCTTTAGATAGAACTGGTAGCATCATCGTAGTGCTAGATTTCTTTGAAGGCATCTTTGCCCTTGTCATCCCACTTAAACTTGGAATCCTTTTGATAAGTGTTGAGAATGTGACATCTTGGATATGAAGCATCTTAGATGCACCAACCGGAATGATAGTTGAGTTAAACTTTTAGGGGTGACATTTTGAATATAATCTTAATCTTAATTTCAATTTCCTAGGGTTAGATAAGAAACTCAAGGAATTTCTTTGTAGCTACTTCAAATGAACACTTCAAGGGTTCATTTTGAGGTTAAATTCATAAGCATTTGAAAACTACTCTTAAGTCAAAGAGATGAAATTTCTTTTCTTTAGTTTTGACTTCGAGATCATCGATGTAACATTTAACTTGATGATAAATGAGTTTGTCAAAGATTCAAGTCATAGCAGTATGCACTAGCATTTTTTAAGGCATGACCTTATGATATTTTATTTTCAAAATTAGATTTGAAAAATGTGTTGTTGGGATACTACGTAGATCCGTAGATGTACTCATTAGGATGATCGGGTGTGACATTGAGGAATGATGCACTATCTCGAGAAAGTCACCATCCTAATCACCTAATAAGGACTCTTAAGGACAATGGGTCTTCGAATGTACTAGAGATATTTCCCCTACTTTACATAGTAAAGTAAAGCAGGATTTATTTAAAATCGGGTTTGCTAAGTTCCCTATGGAGGCAAACCCCCATAGTTAATTACATCCTAAAGAACGAGATTCCTTAAGAATACTCTAGACTTAGGTAAATGTTCGATGTCTCCAAAGATTTCAAAGATTAGACTATCAACAAATTGGTTATTTTTGGAAAATTAAGTGGGATTGATCACAAAGAAAGAGTTATTATCGAAACCAAAGGGAGATGAGTAGGATGCTCATGATACTAGGAAACTAGTGAGGATCCCAAACTATCTTATGGTTGGGCTTTATATTTTTGAAATTTGAAGAGAATTATATGTTTTAGTTGAATTTTTATTAGAAATCTAGGGCTTACAATTCCACAATACAAGATCATGGAAATGCCTAAGAGGTGAGGATTTATACTTATAGCCCATAAAGGGAAACAGTAATCTCAGATCCTAAATTTAGGGAGCTTTGGTGAGGGCTAAAGCACAACCTAAATAAGGCAAAAATGGGTATATGGTTTATCTTCATAAGAGAGAATAAACCACCCGGCTATTGGACTTACAACTGCCTGGGGATGGTCGCCAACTAACTCCTCCTACGATTTTAAATACATGTAGGCAAGTCTTATGCTTTGCAAGATGGCTAAGCTGTTGTGTATTTAGAAAGGAGACTAAATCCTTAAAAACACTCCCTAAGAGACTAGATCATGAAGGGCATGAATAATGGCTTAAATCCAATGAAAATTTTGTTAAGTTTTATTTTAATTTTTGGACATTTTTATTTAGCAGAGGCTACGGGATTTCATATGCCTAATGCATGAGAAATGGGTTATGGGCCAAAATTAGAAAAAAGAGGTGTATTTTCACCATAGCTCTCCAAGGTCAAGCCATTTTCTCTGGCAAAGGTGGAAGTCCTCCATTAGAGGAAATAATATGATTTATGCATGATGCTGAAACATACAACATCTAGCTAAGGGGTTGCTAAATCTTTTATTATGTTTATTTATGTCTAAGGCTTTAGGAGGTTATGAGCTATTTAATTTTAATTTTGAGTTGATTAATTGGATAAAAATTTATTTTTCTAAGAGTCTAATCGCATCCAGCCATTCAAGAACCATCAAGCAATTAGGAAACTAAAAATTATGTCATCCTAATTGTGCAATCATAAATAAAACATCAATCAATTTATAAAATCAGTAAAAGGATCAAAGGTCGATAAACCGTAATGCATTCGAAAAGAAATAGAATGTGCTCTACCCTTATACAACTTGGATTATAAATGAATGATTAAAATTAAAAGGAATTCATGTTATGGGTGTTTTATTCTTCATTTCTTCATTTCTTCCTTTCTTCATTTCTTTCTTTCTTCATTTGACTTGGGGTGTAGTTTGCTCCAAGGCATCACATGGTACATAAGACATGGTATTGTGACCAATGTTCATCCTAATTCCCCATAACATTCATTCCAAATTTGAATTACAAATTTACATCAAAAAGGGAAAGATAAATCTAACTAAACCTGCAAAATAGAGATTAGCTAAACATACCACACAACCTAAGCAGTTATATGAATAATTTGTACTTAGCACCCCACACATGGGTAACTAAGTCCACTGTTCTAATTTGGGTTATGCTTAGGGGTATAAAAACATAGCAAAAGCATTTATATTTTTTATTAGTGCCCTTAAGCACAACCCCTTGCAGAAAACATGATTAGGCTAGGATCGTCCTATCATCTAGACTACGCACATATACCCTAATATCCAATCTAAAACTATTATATCACAAAATAAAACCAGGCATCAAACCATGCACCGCCCTAAGAGAGAGTTAGAAATGGTGACTTGTAATGCATTTAAGGCTTATGCATGTCTTAGCTAGGCTTTAAGGTTGAAATCTTCTAAGTTGTGAAAGATTCAATTTAGAGGGTGGTTTCCTTTAAATGATTTAGTTGATTTATCAATTTTAGTTGATGATTTGATTTGGTTTGAATGAACCTACACTTAGTTACTAAATGTTATGAAGAAAAGAAAAGAGAAAAAAATTCTTTCATCCCTACCTTAAGTAATTTCTAAGGTAGCTTCATTAATTATTTTTCTTTGAATGTTTTATTATGTGTTTTAATTAATCCTAAGTTTAGATTTACTCTAAATAGCTCTATTCAATAAGAAAGGCATCTTAGGATTAGTTAAGGTGAATTTCTATCACAACCATTACTTTTCTTCTTCCATGTGTACCATGCATATGAATAATCTAAGCATACCTATACATGCAATGAAAATTTTAATACACTTTAATGATGAATGCTAAGAGATATGATTTGAAAATTTGGATATTCCATTGATGCATGTCTTTATTATGTAGAAAAGGGAGATTTTTCATCCATTAACAAAATGCGCATTCACATGTATAAAAGACATAAGTGAGTATGGCATTATTTTCTACACTAGGTGGTACAAGACCAACTTAGGGCTACTTAATGTCTCGTGACCTCGGGATGTCTAGACTAATATACCACTTTTCTTAAATATGTAAATGCACAAAGAAATAAATGGATGAAAAATCATACAAAAGATTTTTGCTTGTTTTTTTGGTTGTATAATTTACATGTGCAAATATGAAGATTCTTCTGAATTCATAATATATAAATGCTTAGAATAGATTTAAGCAAGTGTTGTGTTCTTTTCAAATGAACTATACACTTTGCAAATCCTATTCAAATCCATGTTAAGGGAAAAGTAGAAAATAACATAAAACACATCTTATGCTATAATCACACAAGCTTATAAGTACTTATAAGTAGCATAACTTCATTCATAATCTTTGATTTATATATTTTGAAAATAATTTTTGGTTTAATAGTGATAATAGCCACTCATATTCTTAATTGTAGCCAACATATGCAATTTATCATAAAAGGAAACATTTTATTTAATTGATTTTTCAAAAGAGATTAATGCATGATTTCATATGGCAAAAAATATTTAGCATGCTTGGAAAGAAATAAAGGAATGCAAGCATATGGCTTCATTCACCTTAATTAATTCTAAGGACAATCCTATAAAATAAGATCATTTAAAATGAATCAAAATTCTTTAAAGAGATTTTTATTTTTGAATTTGATTTGACTTAGAAAATGTGAAAAGAGTTTCTGGTCCTAACCCATTTATGTGAATTAGTTTAGTTTAAATTTAGAATAATTAGGTTGATTTTATGTTTTACTTAGGTTAAGGTATGAATTAAATCCATTAACTACTACCCTATACCATAATTAACCAAGCAATTATGAGCCAACATATGATATGCAACCACTTGGAATTTAAATCAACAATGCATCTAAGAAATAAAGGTGCCTATTTCAATTGGCTCATAATTATTGATTAATTAAGCTAAAGGGTTTAATTAAGAACTTTCATAACCTTCTACACATGTAGTTTGATTATAATTTTCTTTGAAGTTCTCTTAGGTTATTGATCATAAGAATCTACCCAAGAATTGGATGATTAAGTTCATAATTTGGTTTTGAGTTTGGTTAATTAAGCCATTTAATGAAGTGATTAAGTCATTAATCAATTTGCAAATTAATTAATTGTTTATTAAAATGAAATGAACTTAGGGGAAAAGATTGGAAAAGAAATTCTAATCTCATTCCCTAAGTCCATTCACTAAATTGGAAAAGAAATTCTAAAAGATTGGAGAAGTTTGCATTTTTTGTATTTTTCTATAATTAGTTATGAATTTAAAAAGTTTCATATTAATTAGAGCTAATTAAATCCCCTAATTTTGTCGAGCCACGTGGCGGTTGATGCGGCGCTCTTTCCATGTTGTGTGACAGGATATGTTATTTAAATTGTCACATCCTCTGGTCGGGTGGTGGCTTTTCCACGTTGTCGATCTAAGATCGGACGACCATGATTAATCCCGTGATTTAGGCTTAAATTAGAGTCTATCATGATCTAATCATAGCCGACCATTCCAATCACATGGAACAGACTGTGTGTGATCTGTC
The DNA here is from genome assembly GCA_021442155.1 of Cymbidium sinense. Lineage (NCBI taxonomy): Eukaryota > Viridiplantae > Streptophyta > Magnoliopsida > Asparagales > Orchidaceae > Cymbidium > Cymbidium sinense. The sequence continues at coordinate 104,220,482 of CM038220.1, forward strand.
TCCTCCCGAGCGGTGAGAGACGGATGTCGTCCATCGATCATCGCTTGATTTGAGCTCACCCGAGCTGTGATGGAGTTTAAACTCACCTCACACCTTCGGGGAAGCACAAGCAATGTATCTAATTGTCAAGATTTGATGGGATTATAATTTCTTTCAAAAAGGACCAAGAAATTTTTCCTAAGGCTACGGTTTCAATGGCATACCTCCGAGGTTCCAAACACTTAATGGAGGTGGTAGCTTCATCTAGTAGAGAAACCTGGAAGGTATTGGACCTTGATTTGAAGTGGATGGCTCGGTTGACCAAGCTCCCCTTCAATGGAGATTGGCATCAGGTGATCTTGGCTTGGAGACTTGGGAAACAACTTGGTTGAGCTCGATGAGGTCCACTGATGGTGTGTGCTAGGTTAATTTGATTTTGATGAAGAATTGAGTGACTTGGGATTTGGATGGACCTCTTCTATTTTGGCTTCGACCAAAATCGAGAAGGAAAAATCAATGGAACTTGGGAAGGGCCTGGAAAAGCTTGGGGAGGTTTTGAGTCATTTTAGCTCAGAAATGAGTGCTTATGGTTTGAATAGGAATGATGGGGAATATATCTCCCCTCCTTGGATCGAATGGTGATGAGTGATTATGCCATTTTGGATCAATGGGTGAGATTGGTATTGGGTTTTCATTTAACATCTCATGTGAGTCATTATAGGAGTGGAGGAGAGTGAGTGCACATGTGCTGTGCATTTGGTGATCCAATATTTCCATTGGTGGGATTAGTTTTCCCATAGCAGCTCATTGGGTCATGTTCACCACCCTCCTTGATGCCATGTGGACCACTAGGAGGATGCCAAGTGGCCTTGAAAAAGAAATGACCAATTTTCAAGTGAATTTGGTCATAGGATGCCCTTTGACATAAGGGTAAAATGGTCATTTGGCCATGATTTTGATTTGAGCAGATTTAAAATGATTCAAAAATGGGTTGGGCCAAATTTCAAGTGATTTGGAGTTCATTTGGTTTGAATTGGTTCAATTTGACCCATTTAGGTCAAGTTGGGTCAAATTGGGTTAGGTTGACCAATTGGTCAAATTGGGTCAAACCATGGGTTAGGTCAAGTTCAAAGGATCATTTGGAGCCTATGGGTATTATTGGTTTGGTTCAATTTGGTTTATATTTGGTTTTGGTTCATTTAGGTTCATTTAGGTCAAATGGGTCAAGTTATCCAATTTGACCTATTTGACCCAATTAGGTTAAGGTTGGTTTAGACTTGGTTGATCATTTGAAATGTATTGTAAGCTTTGGTTTCAATCAATTTTGATTTGATTTGATTTCAATTTGATTTTACCTTTTAAGTCAAGTTGGGTTCATGGTCAATTGGGCTGGTTGGGTTTAGTTGGCCAATTGAAGCTTTGGTCAAGTTCAACAATCAATTTAGAATGAATTTGAACCATTGGTTGCAATCAATTTGGCTTAGATCAAGATTTGACCCATTTTGAGTTTTTAGGTCAACTTGGGTCAACTTAGGTTAAGTGGCCAATTAGGCTTGGTTTGGCTCAATTGATGGCATGGTCAAATTTAATCATTGATTATGAATTGATTTAGATCAATGGTTTCAATCAATTTGGCATATGGTAGATTTTGGCTAGTTTGGGTTTCATTTGGGCTAAATGTTGACTTGGTCAAAGGCTAGGTTTGACTTTGGACCCAATTTGAGTGATTAATCATCCTAGGAAGATTGTTGATCACAATGCGATTAGAATTTGGGTTGGATTAGAATTTGGCTCAAAACTTTAGATCACTTTAGGTCAAGTGAGCCTAAAATGGGTCAATTGGCTTTATCAAGGCTTGATTCAAGTTTGGTTGAACTCACATATGGACTTATGATGGAAAATCCAATTGCAAGTGATTTGGAGTCAAATGGGTTTTGATTCATTTGATAATTTCAAGTCAAAAGGGTGAACATAGGTTTGACTTGGGTTAGTTTGGTTTTGGTTTGGTGATTGTAGTTTATGTTTATATTTGGATATTGATTGAATGATTGTTTGAAGAGAAAATCCAAAGGTTTGGATTGATTTGAGAATGATTTGGCTAAGTTCAAGGATTTGACTTGAAAGTGTATAAGTTAGATTTAAGTTGGATTTGGATTTGAGTTTTGAATTTAGTTTTGGTTATTTGAATTTATATTTCATTTATATTTATGAATATAAATGAGAATATAAATGGGTTATCAGAAAATATTTTGAGTTTGGAGTGATTTTGATTTGATTTGAGCTAAGTCTATAAGATGAAATCAGAAAGGCTTAGGAAAGATTTTGGATTTGAATTTGATCATGGGTTTGATTTTGGAATTGATTTATGATTTGAGAAAATCAATTGAGTTGGAATTAATTTAAGATTTGATTTGAGCTAAGTCCATAAGATGAAATCAAAGGGCATATAAAAGGTTTTGGATTTGATTTAAGATTTGAGAAAATCAATTCAATTGGAATTGATTTAAGATTTTACTTTTGGAATTGATTTATGATTTGAGAAAAATCAATTTAGTTAGAATTGATTTGAGATTTGACTTTGAAGTTTGGTTTGATAGAAGGAAGCAAGGATTGGGTTCAAGCTATAGGGTAGGCAAGTCCTCCTAATACCCATAAGGCACAACCTATTCCTATGGTTAACTCTTCTAAGTCTCTAGGGTTAGGTTATGAGTTTAGCTAATCACTGAACCCTTAAGACTAAGAAACTCTAGAGGAGTCCTATGTTTAAGATGAAAAGTTGAAAGCTCACTCCAAAAGTGAGGTCAACAAAGGGCATCCAATAGGTGTGGTGTGACTGACAAGGCATACTATACGTATTGGTGTTGACTAAGATGATCAACAATGTTCGAACGATTACAAGCACTAATAGAAATGATTTACTCCTAAACTCAAGGTGTAGAAGGAATCAAGAGCTTAGTGCAATGTGACTCTGCTCATGTTAAAAAAAACATAAGAGAGTGAAGGGGGAATCGACTGGGGATGAAATATATGAACCTTCCACTAGGGAAGCAGGTTCAAGTCATCCACTGGGGGATGAGAGTTTGTGAAATCCACTAGGAGATTAAAATTTGGAATCCACCGGGGATAAAAGATGTGAACCTTCCACTAAGGGAACATGTTTGGGTTGGATTGAATTGACTCCACTTGGGAGATCAAAGATTTGCATCTCAGGGAGAAGTTGATTAATTTTATTTATTTAATTTGACTCAACTAAGGAGGAGGGATGATTTTGTTTCAAATTTTAAATTTGAATATTGAGATGGACCCTATTGATTTGTGATGGACCGCATCATAGGGGCCATGTTGCCTCTACTTGATTTTCCAATCCAAAGGGGTAGTCTACCAACCACATGGTAAGGCTATCCAACCGGAGGAGTTGCCATTCGGTATGCATCAACTGTACTAGGAAGAAAGCGTAGTAGACTTACATCTTCCAAAGTAGGGATTAGTCGCTGGGGTGATCTGTTGGCGAGGCAACGGATTGAACCCAACCTTATGCTGACTACTGAGTGAATGTCGCTGGGGGACTTAAATCAGCTGAAAGATAGTCAAAAATAAATTTTATTTTAATTATATTTGATGGACCCTGTTGGTTTGCGATGGATTGCACTGAGTAGGGGCCATGTCGACCTTGACCTAACTATAAATTTATCGATCCAAAGAAAGTAGTTTCCCGGCCGAGGGGAGAATTATCTAACCGAAGGGGTACCTTTCAGTTTATAGTGGCTAATTTGGGAAAGAAAGCACAGGGACTCACATCTTTCACTATGAAAGACCACTAGGGAGACACATTAGCAATGTAACATGTCAACCCAACCTAGGGCTGCCCGTCGGTTTGAGACAACCATGCTAGAAAGAATGTGTTGTAGACTTACATCTTCCAAAGTGAAATGAGTACTAGGGCAACCTATTTTTGGAAAAATAGATTGAACCCGACCTAAGGGCGACTATAGAGAGAGTGCCGACCCAGGGACTTATCTCAACTCAAGTGTAATCAGGCCATTCCTATAGGAGTTTTGCTGACACTGCCCTAAAGATAGGATGCCTGATTGGGATAGGGGTCGGGGGCTTGAATTCCTAATCCACAAGTGAATAAATTTATTTATTTGTTTATTTAGTTATCATGGACCCTACTGGTTTGCGAGGGATCATACTGAGAATGAGCTTATATCCTCCATATCTCTCATTACTAGTCCAAGGAGAATCTGCATCTGAACAAATTCTCCAACCATAGGGGTGATTACTAGGAAAGGGGGACTGTCTAATCCAATAGTAGCCCGGGTAGTGTCTAAATGGGGTCGCAAAGGACGTGATTTAAGTAGAGTGGCTGTTAAGGGCTTTATCTAAAACCTTGGGTATTCGGTGCCAACTCAAAGAGAAAGTGTGGGACTCACATCTGCTAAGAGTGGTATATCCACCTAGTGAGTCACTATCAGCATAACGAACATCAACCAAGATAAGGTGTCCATCATTTTGCAACAATCAACCTAGGAAGAAGGCATCGTTGACTCACATCCTCCTACAACAAAAATGATTATCGAGATAGTCTCTTGATAGCTTGCATCCGACCTAGGCAGTGAATGCCACAGGGACTTATGTCAACTCAAAGGTATTTGGGAGGAAAGAAGCCTGGGGACTTATCCTAAATCTCAAATATACTCATCCTAGTCGGCATGATGGTTAGTTCAAGAAGAAAGTATGTAAACTTACATCTTCTTAAAT